>JAODKM010000042.1:10940578-10955566 GCA_026780845.1 Petrocephalus sullivani
GGTCACACCCATCATACCAAAAAAAATCTTGCGCCTCAACCCCCCCCTCCCCCCCCCCCCACCCTATACACTCAAATATAAACAACAATAGACCCCCCCCCCCCCCCCCGAGAGAATTTCTTCTCTCTCGCAGACGTATACCAAAGCCTTCTGTTAATCTATTTTGCTAAATCCATTCGGGCACAGAGCAGGTTGTTTAGCTTGGGAGCAGATCCACCTCCTGCCACAAAGCTGGCCAGCACTACCACTGTGCTGTCCATTCAGGTGTGAGCTGGTGGTCGGCACCCGCCCCCCCCGCTGCCCCCCGCCTCTTGGACCCGTCTGTATGAGAGATCAGTACCTATACCCCCCTATGTGAATTAGCAAGAGGACTTCTGCATAAGACAGGGGATCAAAGCTACATTTTGCTCCAGTTACACAAATGCCAGCACTACATTCCATTTAAAAGGTACCGCAGCACAAAAACCGCCCGGCACGATTCTCGCTTTTGGACTTTTACCAAATTGCATGCAAGATAAGCACCTTTCCGGCAGGTATCACAGGCCCCACTTGGGACACCAGCGTCTCGGTCACGTCAGATTGCCCCGGCCGGCACGCTGCCTGCCACCTTCGCACATCGCAGCGGTCATGCGCGACTTACCCCAGCCTATCGGTGCCAGGCTGTCCCTCCGAGGCCTAGTCTGTGCCATAAATCCAGGGTGTTTCCCAGGCAGGGTCCCCACCCAGGTGCAGCAGGGCCGGCACCTGCAAGCGAGCCGGGCAGCACTCAGTGGCGCCGGCAGCACCAGCAGTGTCTTCTCCTCCGCCTCGGCTCGCCTCGCTGTAAGGAGAGAGCGGAATGCAGCCTCTGTAGACTTTTTGTCCAGGCTGTAGGTCTTTTTTAGCAAGGCAAGATTAGTTCATACAAAACTCAACAATACGGCACTGAAACCTATTGTTGATATTCAACATTTTTCACATAGCAGAGCAGAATAGACAATGTGGCCGAGGGGAAACCCCGGCATGGATTTCCAGCTGATGGTATCTCAGCGGCCGGGGCCCGCGGCGGCGTTTTCTACCAGCCTCCTCGGAGGGAGAGCGGGCAGAACGTGGAAATCGAAATGTCACCCGCAGGCTTTAATGGTGAGACGGGGGATTGAAATTGATTCCGCAGAACGGAATCTCCCAAAACCCCAGCTAAGGGAACTCCCGGAATCTCCCAAACAAAGCAGCCTCAGAGCAAATACACCCTTAAATGAATTAAAACCTGCTCGACTGGGGACGACGGGTTCTATTACAAAGCTGTAACACCTATCAGCAGTTAGTAAAACCTAAAAAAAATTAAATTATTTTAAACTTGCTGAAAGGGTGTGATAATTGTAACTTTTAAATGTTGTTTCTTAAAACCAGATTTTAGGAAGACCAAACCGATAGAACACATAGCCACAATATGTTTGATTTAAATTCAGTGTTATTCCTGTGATGCATGCATGGATTTTAGGTTCAGGCTAGTCCTAGATTCTGATTAAGGAGTACAAATATTCTAGACATTTAACACATCAAAGCACTCCTGGTCTCACGGTCACAAACAGTCAGCGTCCAAAATCTGAAAGAGCATATCTGATCCTACCACCTTCTCTGCCACAGAGAGGTCCGGCACCTGCCCAGTCCGCTCCTCGCAGGATTCCAGCTGCCGCGTTTTCCCGCTCTCCCTGCTCGCTCCCAGCTAGCTGGGAGAGTCAGGATTGTTCGTCCACTTTCCTTTCAGCACTTCTTCAATTGACCAATTGACAGCTGATTGATGTTTATCTTTTCATGCCCGTAAAAGGAGGGAAATTACCATCACTGAGGCTGTGTACAGTATGAGCCTTTGGGCTAAATTGCACATTGCTAAAATTCTCCCCCTGCTCTGTCTGCACAATGGGGGGGCCCCCGATAAAAAATAAAAACTTCCCTTTCTGTCCTTTCTGTTGTACTGTAGATTTGGCCTTTTCGGCCAAGTGTGGAGGGGGCTTTGACAGCTTCTTTAAAAGCACATAAAGGCGCTTGAATGAGAGATGGCTCTGGGCCAGCCCTCGGCCCTGTCTGTCTCGGAAAGAGGACCATTCTTCATGCCGAAAACAGAGGCTCTTGTTAGGAGCAGATAAGCCCCAAAATGAATTCAAGCGAGGACGTAAAGTGGACTTCGGGGCTGCATCTCAGCGGCCAGACCTCTCTGCAGTTTCACACGAAAATCCAGCTGTTTGGTTTCAAAATAAACAGTTCAGAACATCAACTAATGAGGTGCAGAGTAGGTCCGTCGATGTGATCAATGTTGCAGAGACACGTGACATGACACACATACATTATACGTCATGGATCTTAAGATGGTACAGACCACGTTGATTTTGATAAGTGGTTATTTCCAAATATTGAATGAAAAGGACAAAGAAAAGATTCAAGATTAATTTCTCACATGCAGTTAAACAGCGAGATACAACTCGCTGTAAAATGCAAATCTGGTCACTTCCACAAATCTGGAAGACAACAGTTGAATAAAAACAAACAAAAATGAATTAAATGGATAAAAGTGGGCCCATGACCCTGAATAGGACAAGCGGTTATAGAAAATGGATGGATGGATGGATGGATACGCTATAGGAAATGGATGGATGGATGGATGCGTTATAAGAAATGGATGGAAAGTGGAGAGGGGTGGAAAAATGTATAATAAAGGTTAGATACGACACAGAAATGACCATGTATAATGGGCAAAAATGGCAGAGTGCAAATATAACAAGACGATATACAGTAGAAGGTCAAATGAAGGTTAGAATTAATGCACAACTAACATAAAGGTGTCGTTATCTGGAAACGGAAGCCAGTCATACGCCCTCGCGTTGTTTCTTTGTCTGTCTGAGATCTTCCTCGTCTTGAACTTTTTGTTCAGGATTTGACCCCTTTCTGGTTGCAGGTTACAGACAAACCGTCCAAGAACATAACAGTAATTCCACAGTGAGGGTTTTTTTTCCCCTGTAATTGTCCCATCCATGTGTTTGAAGCACACTCTTCGCATTGAAATCTTCCCTCGATTAATCTCATTTGAAACGTGACAGATGTGCACCGTCCTGCATTCACCCCAGCGGGGAAGGCGTATTTCACCGTCTGGATTAATTGTCCACCTATAACGCCGAAACAGGTAGGCCAGGGTGTCCGTGCTATTTCTTACCCCGTGGCTTGTGCTGCTTTGCCATGGAAACGGTCCTCCTTTCCCTGTGTGTGACTGTCTTGTCTTCAATTTCAGAAGTGCGCCGAGTGCATCGCTGTCATGTTCTCCTGTTGAGAGGTCCTACATTATTAAAATAAACACACCTACCTTTGTGGGCCTGTGTTTTCATGTATGTTTAATAATAAGTTACAGCTGTGAATGGGAAGCACGGTGGGCGTCTCATAGCTCCAGGTGTTTGGGGGTTTGAATGCCCTGTTCATGTGGTCCAGTCGATTTCTGACTTTATTGTCTAAACTGTGTCTGTGTGCCCTGTCATAAACTGCAGTGCTTCCCAGCAAGTCGCTTGTACAGAAGATTCCAGGAAAAAAACTAATTAATATATGCATGCATCTCAAGAACGAAATTGAAAATGAATGAATGATGCTTTGTTTGATGTTTGCACAGGAACGTTGGAATGCTTCTTGTCACAAATCCCATCATGCTCTTCTTCTTGAGACAGACACACATACAGGTGAGAGTGAAACCATTTACCCGGCACCCCTGAAGAATTTGTTGGTTAATATAAGTACGGACGTGAATCCAAATTACCCCCCAGAATGTATAACGCTGGCCCAGTGTGGCCTTGGCTGTTTTTTGACCAGGTGAAATCAAGGTGGACGAAAAGGCAAATCGAGAAACCCGGAGCCTCCTCTCCAGTAGCTTTGGACAGTGAGGCGTTGGGGTGATTTTTAACACCTTGGCCCCCCTGGTTTAAAATGTCACATGGAGTAGAGGTGATTGAAGCATCAAGCCAGCAAGAAGGGGGGGGGGCATATCCCCTGCTGGGAAACACCCTTAAGTGCTCTCCTGCAAGCACACGTGATATTTAACGGCATTTGAATTTGAAAGCAGATGCGTCTCCTTCCACACTTCCGGCGAGGCTGGGACCATTGCTGTGGCCGTTAGCCGGCATGCATAGAGGCCTTCATGACAGGAGGCCTGCATAGAGGCCTGCATGACAGCAACGGCCCATCAACATGCAGGGACTGACTTTACACGGCGACCGAAAGTGGGCGCATACAAGAAAAACTTTTAACAGGAAAAGATTAGATAGCAGTGAAACAAAAGACCAGAAAATATGTCAATAAACTGTGCTGTCAAGTGCGTATGTATTTTCTGTTAAAAAAAAAAAATAGCTGTAATTGAAATAACTTTAAAAAGTGTCCAAAATTAGGGGGATTGCCTCCTCTTTGGCCCTACGTGGCAAGCTTTGTTTTCAACGCAAAATCACTTCAATGGTGCTAAATGTTGCTAAAGCTAAACCCTTTCAAATCTCTTTATGTTAATTGTCTGTCATTAAATTATCATTTCCTATTCCCAATCCCAATACAATGTACTTCCTTTGTTATTTATTGTCTTTATAACTAATATTCTTAGTTAATCCAGCTAAGTCGTGGTTTTGTCCTGTCCTTTAACAAATTAGTACAAATTACCCGCCCCCCCAAGACCCAAGACATTACTTAACCTGCTGCTAAATACCTGTTAATATCTTGCAGGGAGAGGACCTACTTAACAAATACCCCCCCAAGCTAAGGCTTAAAATAAACAGGGTGGGGGAGGGGTGGTCTCTATGGATCTGCCTGATGGTGCCATCCACGCCGCCCCTAGGACACCAGAACATGGTGCTAGGGGGTGGGATGCGGGTGCGGGGGGCCCTCAGAGGTATCGTTGGGCTGCCGACCCCCCCAAGAGGTGAGAATCACAGCAAGAGGCACGTCCACTGCCTTTGAGACGCGCAGATTTTAGCACCTTTAAAAAGGCCTGTTTCCTATCAAAGCCCCCCCATGCCAACATTAACATCAGCAGCATATTCAGAAGCCAGTGAATACTGGTGGGAGGTCCAGGTCATGCATACGCTTGCAGTTAGGCAGCCTGCCGTGGCGGATGAGCATTTTCCTAAAAAGACCTCAAGGTGTGGTGTAGGCCTGAAAGTCATATACACACTAAAAATAAACAATGACTTTAAAAGAACATTTCTCAAGACATTAGGCATGCTGCATCACAGGGACCATTATAAAGTCTCACTCAGCCCCCACTACTGTTGCTAATTTCAATCTGAAGAAACATGCGGCAATGTCATTTGCAGAGTGGGGGGTCAATAAAATTTTGGGGGTGGGGGTAAAATTTGCTGAGCATTTTTGTGAAATGCACATGAAACTACATGATAAATAACTCCATGGATTGATCAAAATAATTTTTTCGGGGGGCTGGAACAAAAATTGAGTGGCTAATGCCTCTCTAAATAGGGTCTAGAATCACTTATGCTTAACAATTTAAACTAAATCGATATTTTGTCTTCTTCTGACAAGCTAAATACACTATATGGACAAAAGTATTGGGACACCTGGCCATTACACCTACAGGGACTTTTATGGCATCCCATTCTATATCTATCGGCATCGATATGGAATTGGTCCCTCCAGTTGCTGTGTTGGGAAGGTTCTTGCCCATTCATCCAGAAGAGCATTAGTGAGGTCAGGCACTGATGCTGGATGTGAAGGCCTGGCTCACAATCTCCATTCTAGCTCATCCCAAAGGTGTTAGATGGGGTTAGATTGAAATGTCAAGTTCAGTCAACTCACTCAACCATGTCTTTATGGACCTTGCTTTGTGTACTGGGACACAGTGCTGCTAGAACAGAAAATGGCCCATATAGTTGGATATATACGATTGTTTAAAATGTCTTGGCATGCATGCTATGATCAGAAACACACTGGTTTGAGTCCCATGCAGCCTCAACAGAACAGCCACGCCAGAGGGTCCTGGAGCAAGGCACCTAACCGCGATTCCAGGGGTTGCCACACGTTGACTGACCGCGTGCTGTGGCCCCCAAGCTATGAAGAGCAAGATGGGCTCGGCAAAGAGAGGAATTTAAGTGTACCTGTGCTTGGACTTGTACAAGTTGGAGTTAACGCCAGAGGAATTCTGCAGTTACTTTACGTGATCTGCCACTTTGTGCCTGAGTAACTGTTATTCCTAAATGCTTCCACTTTACAATAATACCACTTACAGCTGACCATGGAATATCTAGCAGGGAAGAAATTTCACAAACCGACTTATAACAAAGACGGTATCCTATGACAGTACCACGCTATAACTCGCTGAGCTCTTCAAGACAACCCATTCTCTCACAAATGTTTGTAAACCTCACTGCATGGCTTAGTGCTTGATTTTATACATTTTTACGGCAATGAGTTTGAATGAAACACCTGAATTCAATGATTGTGATGTGTGAACCAATACTGTGGGCTTCTCCATACAGTACAGCCATTGGACTAGCAGACACGTGGGCACGTTAAGATCTCTCCAGTTTGTCATGTCTAAATGTGAAAAATGGCTTCCCTCTGTGGATGGGGAACAGATGACTTCTATTCAATGACAGGGTGCAGTGCCTTGAAGAGGAGGGCGCATGAAATATGGACAAGTGGAAATAAATCTCCATGTACAAATAACATCACACCTCCTGGCTGGTGCTTCCTGGGATAGGATCCAGGCTCATCATCACCCCGTACAGGATAATTGGCATGGAAGATGGCTGGACCCCTGAATGGAAATATCATCACTAAATTAAATTAAAGGACATTAGGTCCCTGAGGAGCCTGGAGGCCATTATTTTCTTATAAGGCTGTGGGTGGCACATGGCTCATTGGGTCAGACCACTGTGTCTGTGAGCAGAAGGTTGCAGGTTCAAATCCCAGAGCCCTCAAATGAGGTCCTTAATTCACAGTGCATGCTGGCTGCCCCTGTGCTGTGGATATGTACTGCTAGTTCATCACAATCACACATCATAGTAAATTTAGAGATACCAGTTCACATAATAAGAAATAGGAATAACCAAAGGAAACTCCTGACAGCATGCAAACTGGCTAAATTCTGACTGATTATAAAAAAAGCCATTTTAAAGTCTCATATCCAAACAGAATGTTGCCACCTTCATTAATTAATCAGGGGAACTACTTGACATTTCCTAAGGAATATTAATATTACAAACAAGTGTGTAAACAACGTTATACATACAATAGTTGTGTCTGGATGTTTGCCTGGATAATTTGCTGGGAGTTTCATTTGCAGGGACTTTGTCAAGCAAACATTAATTTACATGTCACATTATAGAAATGCTGACCACCGGCTGAAAGGCTGGGAGAAGGTTATTCATCGCTGAGACTGCCACTCTGTGTTTTAGGGGATCCGGCGATCCATGCGTGTTATCAAATCGGCCAAAAACTCCTAACTCTCCTCCCTGTTCTGCACGGGCTGCGTCACTCTCACTTGAGAGACGCGATAATTGCCCAATCGCGAGCTTTGTTTCTGCTGTCAGGATGAAGGTTATCTCACCCACCACCGTGACCGTCAGGTGACAGCCGTATCCCATAATGCAACAGCAGCCGTCAAGCTGTCCATCCAAGTGTCGGCCCACTACTGGTTCCCATGGTTCCCCTGGGACCCCTTCTGGGGAAGGACTGAAAGCCTCTATTATCTCCCGGCCTTGAGGAGAACCTGTTGGGGCTTTGATAAGCTATCACAGGTCCCAGGTGAGACCCCGCTAACAGCGCGACGGGACAAATCAGCATGGCCAGCGACAACATGCACAAGCTTAAGATCTATCCTTCTCTTACTTAGCATCTGGACCAATGTGGGCGCCATTAAGATGCATGTAAATATTACTGGCTTAGCACTAGCTTTAGAGTCTAATATAATTTGCCTGTGAAAGTCCTGGCACACAAAACACACAAAGTCTAATCTTGTGGGGAAGTTCAGGAGAAAAGTCCGTACATTCGCACCCCTAAACCTAGTGAATTTCCTTCGACTCTGTTTTGCATGGTATAACGTGCTATTAACTTTGTTCTATGTGCTGTGGAAGGTTTTCACTGTAGATTAAAGCACAAATAGCCACGGTTGTTATGGTTTTTGTGCTTTTTAGGTGCCGGGTTTCACAAATGGCCATGTTTTACCGTCACGAGTGGGCAGAGATTATGGTGGAATAATTGATTTTCTCAGCTGTCCTCTTATGTATAATTTCTCTTGCTATCTTTCCATCTGGTTGTAGCTTCCACAGTCAGAATGATACTTTCCCCTCTCGGATAAACCACTGAAAGGCAGTTTGTTTTGCTAATTAACATTATTGCCCTGATAGCTTCCCGCAGCCTTTGATGAAAACAATTATCAACCGCCACTGCCCCCCTCCCCCTTTTTATACTGGCAAAAAAAAAAACCCATCCCTGTTGGCCAGCCATGTTGTCCACACTCTCAACTGGGACAGCTCCACATTGTTAAGGTACGATTTAGCTCTCGTCTTTCTACGCTAATTATTGTCACATTCCTCATATTCATCAAGGAAAGTACTCTCAGAAGGATTGGTGCATTTGCAGTTAATACCGCATAACCGGCAGCTATCCATCAGCACATGTGTGATTTGTAGAGATAAGGGGCCTAAAATCTATTCATCCGTAATTATACCAAGAAGAAGAATGAATTCTATGTCCTGCTTTATTATGCCGGAGCCTCACATATTGTTATTATTTCATTACTTCGTTGATCAGACAGCACTTTTATCAAAAAGGATGTACAATTTTGCAGCTGAGTGTTTTTAATGAAGTGGTTCAAGTTAAGCACCGTGCATGAGTGAATGGATGTAGGTCTCCTCCATACGGACAAGTATTCGATCTCCATCTCCTTAACCACCGTGCTACCGTTTTTCCAAGAAAAAGGCAAAAGTAGAAGGAAGCAGGAAGCAATGGAGACGTCCACCTCCCAAGCTGCACTGTATTGTCGGTTATTTGTAAGCCATGCCTACGCAGGAAACCAACAGGGCATCTGTAGCTTTTTGTCTGTAATAAGATGTGTTATGTCTGGCCGTCATTTTGGGGTTGTCTTTAAACACGCGTATGAATATAATATATAACATATAACAATAATATAACAGAACATAATGCAAAAGTCTGTTCTGATCTATTTTTTGGCTTGTGGGGTAATAAATTAATTATGATCGAAAACGTGATTAAAATGGACATTTGTTAACATGGAATGTCGGCCATCTTTGCTATACTTTATTTAGTAGAAAGCCATGTCAAGCATGCTGCTAATGCTAATGATAAGAATAAGACAACACGCCTCTTAGCCATGGTGATAATGCTAATGATAAGAGTAACACAACACGCCTCTTAGCCATGGCGCTAATGCTAATGATAAGAATAAGACAACACGCCTCTTAGCCATGGCGCTAATGCTAATGATAAGAGTAACACAACACGCCTCTTAGCCATGGTGCTAATGCTAATGATAAGAGTAACAGAACACGCCTCTTAGCCATGGCGCTAATGCTAATGATAAGAATAAGACAACACGCTTCTTAGCCATGGCGCTAATGCTAATGATAAGAGTAATACAACATGCCTCTTAGCCATGCGATGAATAGCCGCCCATCTCCTGCTGCTGTTCTGCAATCCTCACAAAATGAAGAAGAAGTTAAACCTGAAAAGCTCCATGTGTTCAGCAAAGTCGATTAAATCTGGCACAGAGAATCCCTCAGGGCCATCTTGCATGCATGTGGGAGAGTGGGGGGCCAAGACAGCCTTGTCAGGTGATGACCCCCCCCCCCCCATCTCATTTGAATTCTTGCCCTGAACTTTTTCTAAATAGCACTGGGGACACTGTTACAGCCATCACTCGAAATGATCGCGAGGAAACTAGCGTGGGCCGTGCACTGGGTGGCAGAAGGTGGCATTGTAGTCAAGAATCTGACAGTTACTAGGAAAGGTTTCACTACAGTACCTTTGAGAAAGGTATTTTAAATATAAATATTTCCTTTTTTTACCAAAACTGCTTATATATAGGGTTATAGAGTAATGACTAGCATGGAACCTATGACCAAGTACAGGGCCCTGGGCAAGGGACCACTACATGCTCTGTGGGAGGACATCCAAGGTCCTGGAGGAGATCTCCACAAAAAGTCCATCACTGCAAAGGTCACAAGGCTGGAGTGCACACCTGGGATGGAACATTAGTCCATTGCAGATCATATACACGCACACATTTACCAGGTAATATAGGGGAAACTGTGGGGGAACCAGACAACACAGAGGCAAGATAATAACAACAAACAAACAAAGTAGACTGGCACTCCTTCCAGCTTGTTTCCTGGTCCTTTGGCCCATGCTGCCTGGAACAGGCTCCAGTGTGACCATGATCCTGAGCATGGGTGGGTAGATGGATAATAATAATAATAATGATAATAATAAGTGAAGGTGAATAATAATAATAATAATAATACATGCATCACTGATGCACAAATCCATAAAAAACCTCCATTTATTTTATATCAACCTTCCTAAGAAGGCCTCAGCATCAAATTATTAAACTTTAGCCACCTACAAAGCCATGCTAAATGCGATCTAAAATAATCTTCTACTCAGATGAACTGATTGCCAACTGTCCACCACAGAATGCATGTTTGTCTGGGTACTTCACTTTTCACTTTTCAAGTGCGTGGGTTTGGGGGGGGGGGGTTGGGGGTGCTCGCCTATTGAGCGGGGCCCCCCCCCCCCCCGGCTGCCGGATTATTCTAACATGCGGCAGTCAATATTAGTACACTGTGACCTTCGGTACCTCAAAGCAAATCTATTAAGTCCAACATTTCTCCCTGTAAGTGTTTATCAGGAAGGATGGCTTACATGTCTACTGAAGCAGATATAGAGACCCTCTGGACAAAGGCAAGATTCCTGACAGGGTACCACAAGGCCGGGCTTAGGAAATAGGGGGAGAAAATCTTAATCTGCCGGACAATGCCGCTCTCCAGAAACCCTATCATTTTCACTGCCGGCGAGGCTTCTGTCCGACCCCGAATGAGATGAAAGCAGTGGTTAGCGCTCAAAATTGGATCAGTGCAAACATTCGCTCACTTTTATCAGCGGTCGCCAAAGGTCATCTGAAATAAATAGCTGATGAATTTAAGCCAAGGAAGATTCTGTTTGCTTCTTCTTCTTTTTCTTTTTTCAATTTTGCCGGGTCCCTCCAAGACCCCCCATAATGATAAGAGCCCTTTCCGATTGTGGCATGTCACTAACATCGGGAATCTGGGCAAAAACCTCTGTAAAAACAAGCCAAAAAAACCATCATTGGATTTAAAGAAATGAGTCGGGAAACACAACCTGTCATCCAACAGATAGTACTGTACGGGCTCCTCAAGCACCTGCATGTGTGGTTGTGCCACTCAGTACCATCATGTGCAGTCGAGATGCACCAGCGCTGCAGGCATTGAAAAAACTTGAAGATTAATAGAATGACATCAAGTGAGTACAATATCATTATGACTCATCCCTTCAGAATTTACTGAGCTATGACAAAGAAAGGGTTTATAACCACTGAATGAGAAAAGGGAGGCTTTAAACTTCATTAAGCTATTGTTACATCTTCTCATTTTACTTAATATGTTTAATACTTTTTAAATGCTGTGTGAACCACACAGGAACTCTGTCTACATGTCGTGTTACACTTGTTTCAGATGTATCGTAGTAAATTATGCGTTTAATCGTATTTTACAAAAGTAATATGTAATGCAATAAAAAACTTTGGACATACATATTGTGACGTACATACACGTTTAGATTCCTTTTTTAGAGTAGCTAATTCTTATTTTTAATGATGGTACTGCTAATCGTGTTGATGAGGGCAATTGCACTCAAACACTAGGGACTAGGGTAACGAAGGAGAAAGAATTAGGAAGTAGGCACACACAGAAACATGCAACAAGGACCAATACAGAAATAACATCAACAGAAGAACTACCAAGGAGAAAAACCAAAACTCAAAATATCCACCAAAGGTGGATGACTGCAGAAGATCTTGGTTTTCATGCCCAAACGGCAGCCCAAGGAACAGGGGAACACACCAGGGACAGAAGAGACCAGTGAAACCACGGGAGACAGGACGGGGAGCGCCACCTGCTGGCCAAACAGGGAGAAGACTGACTAAACGGGATTAAGATGGGGACCAATCTGGACAGTACCCAATCATGCTGTGAGTTGGCAAGATGGATCCTTTGTCCAGAACTTTCCTTGTCCAGGACAGGAAATCTCATGCAAAGGAAAAACCCAGTAACACCCCCCCACCCCCCCAGGTAATGAGAAGACCGACCACAGCTCCCAAGACTTGTCAGCTGGGGATGTCTCATATGCTAAACCACAAGTCAGTGTCATTATGGGTAATTACACACTGGCCTTATGGGTAATGGAACTGAACAGTGGATTTACCAGCCACCAAAACCCACTGCGGTACAGAATGACAGAGCAATTCATTAATTAATTAGACACAATCAGTATGATTCTGCCAATGCATTAGTAGTCAAGAGGAACTAGTGACATATTTCTTACTGGGTATTAATTAGGCTTATATTCTGTAAGCTCCCTCCGTTTTAGTTTGAGTGACTGCAGTATAAAGCCATGAAGACTTATGGAGGCGGGAATATCCAGAGCCATCAGGAGCAGGCCATAAAAGGAGCTGATAAGGGGCTCTCTTCAAACAGGCTTCCTTTCTCTACTTAGGTTTGCAGAGGTGGTACGCCGGTGAAACGTGCACTCTAATTGGTGCTCCTCCTCTTCCTTCCATGGCCCGGGGGGGGGGTGTGTACCAACATGCACACAGACACATACACACACACACACACATGTGTGTGTGTGTGTGTGTGTGTGTATATGTGTGTGTGTGTGTACGCGCTCCCACTCGGTGTCCCAGCGACGTGTCCCGGACCCATCCCACCACAGGAACCAACCGAAAGTGTCTCCATCCTGCATTAATTGCCCAAATTGAAGCCCCCACTCGGTTCGCGCCGACCCCCCCCCACCCCACCCTCCAGTGCTTTCTCCAGCCTTCCCCTGAGCCCGCCACTCGTCCCGGCCCCTTTGATATGATAATGGGCCGCTCCGCCGCGGATGGGGATGCAAATTGCGGGGTGGCAATTTCGGCGGCGTGCACCTGGCGGCTCTGCCGCTCCTCTGCCGCGGCTCCGGAGACACAAAGGCCGCGCGCAGCAGCGAGATTGCATTCAAATGGGCCCCCGTCCCCAGCAGATGCTAATCCCCCCTCCTGGCCCGGCCCAGCCCGCCAATGGGGGCCATTTAGTCCTCGCCCCATGCTAATAATTGGTCAACATTTACATTGCACTCCGACCAATTGAATTATAAATAGATTTTAAAGGTCCATTTAACGCTTCCGACAGAGTAGGTATTATTGGCTCACAATGACAGGCCGGTTGAAAATGCCATTAGCCCTATTTTGCTTCTCATGCAGGTTTTTGCATTTATGTGGGTTTTTTTTTTAATGCCGGGTCTCCTGTTGTCACTCACTTCCACTTAGGAGTCCTCGTTTAAATTCTGCACAACGTTGGCGCCCGTAAATAAGGATGATGGTTTTTCGGAGCTCTGAGGAGACGTAAACACGAGTCCGTTTGGGGAAAACTGGATCCGAGATCAGGTGATCGTACACTCAGAGCGAATTTAACCGGCGCTGCTTCAGAATACACACCAAAAGAGCATAAATAATGACAACCATAGTATGATTAAATTATTATTATACGTCATAATCAGGGCAATGCTCTCCAGGTCACACTGGGACAGCCAGCACACACTTCCCAGTCTGTCTCACTGTTCTCGTTCAAGCCTGCCCCCACCATCCCCACCCGCCCTTACCCCCCCATCTACCGCAGTATAGCATCTTCCCAGCATACAGAGGATGCTATGCCCATCCTGTAAGGATGGTTCAGAAATTCTCCCACAATAATACTAACCGCAAAGCTGTGGAGCTTCGTTTTATCGTCAACCAATCTTCACTAAAGTCAAAAATATATATTTTGATGGGCATCTCATCCAGGGTGTCACCCTGCCTGTCCTCTGCTCCCTTGGATTGGCTGTATGGCAGGGGTGGGAAATCGTATCCAGAAAGGGCCGTTGTGTATGTAGGTTTTTGCTGCAACTCCCTAATTTGATTACTAATTGGAGGACTAATTGGCTGAAGAGTCCTCACACCTGGTTTTGAACAGCTGATCTAAAGGATATCCTGAAAACCCGCATACACACCGGCTCTTTGTGGATAAGATTGCCCACCCCTCTAGGGCCACCACAACTCTGTACTGGATAAATGGTTACGGATGGATCGATAGATATGTAAACATTCTGCGTGAATAGTGCAAATGGTACTGGTATGAGTACATGCTGGGGGTTCATGCGAAGGCTGTTCACAGAAGCTGTAACCAGGACCCCCACCAGTCATTATAACATGTTCTATGGGCTTATGGGCCTTGGGTTGTCAGTATAGGCAAGCGACAGATTCACAGGAAAGGACACTAAAAGTCACCTGTGGGATTTTGTGATTGGGGCGGGAGGCGATACGCGGGGGCTGTAAATGACCGTATAAAATGGGCGTCCTGAAGTGAAAACGTGAAAGGGGGTTCTGTTGTTGGCCGTTCAGGATGTCCAGACGTTCTATGCAGTTCCACTCCAGTTAACACCAGCGAGCACACAGCTTCCCGGAATCGCGGGACTATGCCTCTCTCTCCCCCCCGCGCCCACCCTCCACACACCCTGGCAAGTCCATTCTCAGTGCAAACTGCGCTTCAACTTTGAATGAACAATCCCAAGTCCCCTAAAAACCCCCCCCCCCCCCCCCCCCCCCAGGCCCCCCCCCCCCCCTTTCCAAAATTTAACCACTCCTTTTTCATCCCTGCCCTAAAAACCCAACCCTTTCCCCCCTGGCTTTGGGTGTAGGGGGGG
>JAODKM010000042.1:10963151-10974852 GCA_026780845.1 Petrocephalus sullivani
GGGGGGTGGTTTTTTTGAGGAAAAAAAAGGGGGGGAGCAGGGGTGAAAAAAGGTGGGTTTTCCGGGGGGGGGGGGGGGGGGGGGGGGGTCTGCTCCCATGGGTGCAGAGAAGCCTTCTCCAATTCTGTCCAGCTCCCCACTCCAGTAAAGCATCTTGGAAAAACTGGGCATCCGGGGGATATACAGTACTGTGCTAAAGTCTAAGGCAGGCATGGAAAATGATCAACTGATCTTGATGTTGGTGTAAAACTATGATATTATTTCTGTCAAAGTGTATCATCTCAGCCATTTCAAAACCTCTCCTGAAGTCACCCCAAAATTTGCAGCAACCTTCCAGTACACAAACTTGACCTAAGTTAACCTTGGAGAACAGAAGAAATTCTTGTTACTTTTAATATGCAGATATTCTAATGTTAAATTGTCTTTTTTTTGCTTTTTAATCTGAGCATATATAAATTTACTCTGCAAATAAATAGCAGTGAACTTTCGTGCAGACCTGCACATTTTCAGCGAGATGCTGATCTTATGGCTTAAAGGCTGTCAGTCTGTCATGGCATTAGAGAGGTTAACAGGTATGCATGTCTGCTGTAAGGTTCTGATCACAATGCACAAAAAAGTCCTGATTACATGCCACATTATTAGTAACTCATAATGAGAATAGTAAATAACTACTAGAGTAGATACCATTGTGGTCTCACACCTCTTGGGTTTGGAGGTATAAATTCTGCTTCTTTTGTGTGTAGGGAGTTTGCATGTTCATCCCATATCATGAGGAGTTTTTCTCCTGCAGTATGAAGACACTTAAGTTCATCAGCACCTCCATTTTGCCCCTAGGGTGTATGAATCTGTTGGACTAGTGTCTGGTCCAGTGTGTACCTTGCTGTCTGGAACAGTTTTGTGATCCCATGCTGGGTAAGAGGTGAACATGATGATTCTCAGTTTACGCGAGAGTTGTGATCTGGAAATGCATGTCTTTTTTCGAATTCCAAGCATCTTAAATAATTTTTTTCCTCATTGAAAAATAAAATGAACACAACTCCTATCCTAGTTCAGCACTGGGTACCAGGATGTGGTGTATCCTGGTTGGGCTGCAAGAACATACGCAGGGCATATCCACACTCATACACAATCAAACTCTATGGGCAATTTAGTGACACCACTTAGCCTAACTGCCTGTCTATAGATTATGGTAGGAAACCAGATCGCCCAGTGGAAACCAGTCAAGCAGGAGAGCATGCAAATTTCCCCCCCACACAGAAAGGAGGTGGCATTTTAACAGCATGACGTGGCCATGCAGCCCTGTTATTTACTGATTTGATAAAAAAATAAAAAAGCTCAGAAGTGGCTACTGACCATGGGTAAACCATGTGTGGCTTCAGTTATTTCAACGTGAAGGAAAATGTCCAAGGGGCTTCCTGACGTTCGTGCTCCCGGAAAACTAACAGCGCATAAGCCATCGCACGATGAATACAGAGCTCGCTGATTCCCCCATGGTACTGTGGAAACAGGCAACTGTAACCAAAGCAGTGGCTACATAAATACGTTCTGAAAATGAAATATGTCCCATAAGTTTAATACTGTTATTCAAAATCAGATAAAAAATATCAGGCCTACTGCATTGCATTAGCTTAATTAGGATCTTATGAATGTTATATCTTACGAATAATATTTAATATCATAATAAAAAGCTTGTTTTTCATCTAAGAGTATTCATGAATGCGCTACAATACCACATTAGATAATGGATGAAATATTCAGCACTTTGTTTTACATGCCTGGCAATCAATCAAAGATTTTCCCTTCTAAAGCGACATAATGTATCAGACAGATGTTTCTTCCGCTTCTCCTGCGAAATTGTACATAATTGTACCCCTCCCTCGAACGGGATTATGTTTTTCCCTGCCATCTCCTCGCCAGATCCACATCTGCGAGATCTGAGCAGATGTGGGACACGAGAGAACTGGAGTGGATTTAATGGGAGCGACTTGGAGACCGGCCTAAGCAACAGCGGCTGAATTACAAAGAAATCTGTGCCCACTTGAGGACGAGATTATGCTTTTGTGGGGAGGCCGGAACACGTGCTCAGCCTGTCCGTGTGGTCTGATTAATATAATGAGCCTCGTAAACATCTCCTCCGGCGTAGGCGCTGCCGACGGGAGTCTTCTGCCCAGTTTTCGCGGGAGAACTGGCCGAACTGGGTGACCCACGGCCCGGATGTGGAAGGTCCGGTGTACCCGGCAGATTCTCAGGGGTCTCGCCCATTTTTTCTTTCTTAACAAACCGTCAAGGAACGCTTCAATTTGGGCCCCGATGTCAACAGCGGTATCAAAACTGGGGCCCTGCCAAACCGGGGAGGGAAGTGATCCAGCCGGTAATAACAACAGATATTCGTCTCGCTCTCATTTCCACTTGAATCACACCAAGACTGGACTGACGACACGGTTACCGATTCGGCTCTAACTGACAATTAGCTGCTAGAGGGAAACCGCGTATGCGGTTCGTTTAAGAATTCACTCGTGTGCCTATAACGTCATGTAGCAGAAATAAGACAGCATTATTAAAAGCGTGTAACCTTATTGTGGAAAAATCAATATCAAGTACCACTGAACACTGAAGACGGCCTTCGCGTAAAATACCATGCGGTAGACCTTTTCTGCAGCATTGCTTCTTAAATAATTGGACAAGGAAAGATGAAAACTGTAATAATTTCCAATAGCATCGCTAGCAGGGAGCCTTTGAGCCGGGGCTACATGAGGAGGAATTAGCTAAATTTGATGCCCAGTCTTTTCCCTCCATTTTGTCGACAGCCCCGCTGAGTCTTGGGGACAGTGCCAGGAGGTGTCTGTGCTGTCAGCGGGGAGCCGCCAGGCTGGTCCGTGCCGAGACGTCCGCGCTTTCCTTTTTATCGTTACGCCGCAGGCCTCTCCACTCCGCTCTCAAGCCACTTTATTCCGTGGATCCGACTTCCAGCACGGAATCTCCAGCTACCGCAGTTTGTTCCAGTCTTCCCACCCCCAAGGTGACCCTCCCCCCGCGACCCGGGATGTTTTCAAACTCTGCTCACTTCTGGGTGCAGAATTAAAAGCGCTAATTGCGGCGAAAGCGGAATCTTTGTGTTTTCTTTTCAAATTTTTGACCAAGGGAAATCAGATTATGATATGCTGGAACTGCCTGCGAGGACCACGGTCCCACGGTGGGCTGGCCTGCCAAACTGACTGTCCTACGGCACAACGTGCAGAGTCAGACCAGTTTCGGAGTTTGTTAAATTACCCCAAAGCACATAAATAGCTTCATGAAGGGCAGCTTTTTGCTAATCCTCTTTACACAGAAGTACTTTTGAATTATTTAGTATTTCTTTTTTTGCCAGTTACAAAAGTTACACAAGCTTGCGAGTGTTTAAACACCCAGAAATTAGTTGCTTAGATGTTGCCATAGCATTATAAAATATATTTTTCTTAATGTTCAAACCCTGATTAAAATACACAGGTTCGTATAGTATTTTATATCACATTGTCCTATCCAGGTCAAACACAATATTATACGTTTCCACTACCATCACTCAAAATGAGAGCAGAAATGTAGGTCTGGTTAGTTTGTAGGTTCCTGAGTAGGCCTAGCAGAAATTAAATGTGCTCAGGAGTAATACCCAGTGGAATACCCGCTATATGAAAAAACATACATTTTAGAGTAAATTTGGGGGCAGCTTCCCCATGCCAGACAAACACTTGTCCTGCTAAATCGAAGCATAAAATAGCAAAGCCTGTTGGTGGCGCTAGTGGGTAGCAACCAGTGACTGTTTCCCTGTCATGTGGGAGAGAATGCCACCTAAATCAATTAGCCCTTTCTTTCGTGCATGTACAGCCCAGGGTAAACGGCACTCAGGAAGCACACGCGCGAAATCGCTCCCACTATCAAATGTTTCTATTAGCTACAGGCTACCAATGATTCTGCCCCATCAGATCTCGGCAAACAGTAATTAATCTTGCCAGATGGGCACACATAATGGTAATTAGGTGGGAGTCATTAGGTTTCGCAGTACGAGGAGTGTGCTGCTGGGAAAATGAGTCATGGTTTGCAGTTAATGACCAGTTCCTGGTCCAAGACTGTCACGCCAAATGAGTGTGAAGTTCTGGCGTGGTAAAGTGGATTCGCGCACTCAGTCGGAGTCTGTCTGTCTGTGTTTCACCACATTCTGAAGGGGCCATAAACATTCATTTGTAAATATTTACCGGGACATCGGGTAGCCAAACACCATCTTCATGCATATACTTAATCGCTCAGTTAATTTTTAAAATCAGTTTGAATGATTGAATAATTTGTACCCATTTATATCCATACATATCTCATGAGATGCCTTCAGATTAAGGACCATAAAGTCTCTTGGAAGAATATATCAGTTAGTATCAAGTATATATCAGATAGTATCAGGTAGCTGGGTTTTGAAGAATAATCTTACAATCTGATGGATAGTACCACAAATAATTGGATCACTCATCATACTATGTTGAACGTCACCATGCTATTTAGTTGTAGCTTAGAGTAATCTCCAGTGAGAAGTTTGTTTTTATTTATTTACAGAAGGCCTTCATTTGGGATGTGGTTAATATTATAAAAGTTTTAATAACTATGACACTTTCAATACACTCAAATTCAAATGAGTACTTGTGCCATCTAATAATAACAACAACAACAACGAAATACATACAACAGCTTCAGTCCTTTTCTTCCAGCTCCCACCTCCATACTTTAACCATGGTGCAGTGAGGGCTGCAATTAACAGATTATGGTGCCGTTTAATTTGAACAATTATAATGTAAATTCCATATAAATATATTCTGTTCAATTGATACAATATGCTACTCAAACCAGCTTCAGTCCTCAAGCAATTTCAATGGCATTTCTCTCATTTTAACGTGCAAGACTTCACAGACGATAAAATCAGGGCTCAGGGATTATATCGAAATGAAGGCTGCAGAGCCGAATGCTAATAAAAAGTTCATATTTTGCAAATCTTTAGAATGTAGACAAACATTAATGACACTCTTTCTTCAGAAATTAAAGTGGGAGATGTGTGGATAACGCGGATGTGCATTAAAATTGGATTCAAATTAAATTAGAGTGAGAATATCTACTGACGTCAAAATAAACGGAGACGGTGGACAAAAGGAGAGTCTGATTTAAAACCGGTATCCAGCCGTCTTCGGCTCTATCGCCTGGCCCTAATGGAAAATGCGCGATGCAACACAGACGTGGCCGAGTGACCATTAACGGCAAAGAGATGGAAGATTGAGAGCAGAAAAAAAGCTAATTATGCAAGGTGAGAAGTATCTCGTCCGCTACATCAATTCAGTTTCTAGGTCAAGGGAAAAAAAAAAACCATCTACTGAAGGAAATGAGAATCTATGGAGCAGGGAGAGAATCAGCCTTCATCGAGATACACAGATCAGTGCGTGCGAAACTGTAGTTCAAACATTTGCTTGTTCTGTTCCAGACTTTCCCCACCAAGGGTAGGCATTCAGGCCGGCTTGCACAACGCTTTAGTTTATATTGACCGACTTAAATTGCAAGATTAGCACGAGGGCTGACAACCTCTGCACGAGATAATGTTTAACGCTAAACAAAAAATGTATTCTATAATATACACGAGTCCAAGTCGCAGTGTACCTATGATTGTATTTCCATGAGCTTTGCAGTTGATTAAACAAGAGCCTGTTTTATTTTGTCAAACAACGCGTCCCTAAAAGCATCAGTGAGTTAATCCTTGCAGGTTCACACATCCATATTTGAAGGAGCCCTGTGTCTCGCTCGCGACAAAACTATACTGGCGACTCTGCTCTCCCAGCCAAGGTAAACGCTGTCTGTTAGCCTGCTTAGAACATGTCGGTCCTTTTCATCTCTGGAGAATGTGATCCTCCTTTAACGGCCGCCAAGGGGCGGATTTGGGTAGACCGATCCTCTGGGGGACCTCGAAAATTCGCCCAAGGGAGGAATTTCTCCAGGTAACTCTACTCAGGGTGTCAAGTGCTCAGATTCTCCATCCATCTTCCAAACTGCTTATCTGAGTTGGGGTCACAATGAGCCTGGAGCCTATCCCAGGTAGCAAAGAGCACAAGCAACACTTTGACTGGCTCCACTGCATGACCTGAGCATACAGACACAATTTTGAGATGCCATATTTGGACTGGGAGAGAAAAATGGGAGGAAGGGATTCAAACCTCAACCCTTCTGGTTTGAGGCAACAGTGGGATCCACTGATCCAGCAAGCACCCAACGTTGTCCCACAGTACTTTTAAAATTCAGACCTGCTTTACATCAATAATTTATCATCAAAAACAAATGACGCATGGTGCCAACGTCTGGCTTCAAAGAAACACCAGTATTTCAAAACAATTATGATATAACGGTATGCATTGCCTAATGAAGTCAAATAATGATGGAGGACAGAGCGGCAGGGACGGGCCAATCAGCAGGAACACTTTAATTTATTTACAGAGAGGCCCTGTGCGATCCCTCAGTCAGAAGTAATCAGCTGTTCCCCCAGACGGCGAGTCTTCTCCAGGCCAACAGCCAGCGAAAACATATTTCCATTTTAACGCCTTCGGATGATCAAAGTGCCGGCTTAATATAATCAGCTCGCACCCGTTTAGCAGCAAGCCGGGCCCGGCGTCTGGGGACCCCAGTCCTTCCCGGCCCTATCTGTTCAGAAACAGGTGCTATAACGGTAAATTAATTAGGCTGAGGAGGTACACCTTGCTCTCCAGTCCTGCTGGGATCCCCCCCCCCCCTCCGAGGGTCAAAGTCTCGACAAAAATGCCACCTGGGCCCAGCTCTCCCCCGGGAGACTGGGGGGGATGAGTTGTTACCACAAAAGCAGGAAATTTGGCGACCATCTTGTGCGGAGCGTTTATATGCCAATTAACCCCATTACCCGGACGCTTCGCACGCGCCTCTTCTCATTATCTGACGTCTCACCTCCCCCGGGACAAGATGGCGCCATTCACCAGCGTTTACACTTTGCTGGGTATATCTGCCTACTGGCTTCCCTAGAGGAACTGTAGGGTTTTATCATTCCGTTTACAGGTTTAGCTACCGCCTCAACCACACTCGAGACAGACAATGAGGTACACACTGAGGATGGACACATTTAAGCATAAAAGCAAGGCTGGTAAACAATTTACTTCGCAATCCTTTACCACATTTACGTGTTTTTAAAGGAATCAAAGGGAATGGGTGATTATTTCCTATGGTATTTTGATACCAACAGCTGTTAAATATCATCGTGCGAGGCGACAGCAGGCGACGAATCTAGCGTTTTACGCTCTCGTGAGGTTACCAAAATATCACGAATTACGGGAAAACAGGAGAGTGACCTGGGACAAAAGGCCCGGAATCCAACTGTTTTTGGCTCGACGTCTGACCTTCACTTCAGCGGCAGGAAGTAGAGAAGCAAGAAGCTTCCTGTTAATGAGGGGATAAGTCCCCTTTATAATATATTTGCATTCAGGATTATTGGACGACTCTGAATGTGACCACTGTGTTGCCAAGAGAGTCATCCCAGCGAAGGTGATGACGGCAAAAAGCTGGCAGGGGGCACAAAGGACCGCGAAGAAAGTGAATGAATAAAGCACATTCAGTGCTAACAGAACCCATGAAGACATAAGATTAGCATTTATTAGTCAGCAAAACTAACAGAGCATTAAAATGCCACAAGGCAACGGTTTTGCTAACAATACCACCCCCAACCAGATTGGGGTGATTAATCTGCATTGGGTGGTTGGGGGCCAAAGGGGTCTGCGAGTCTCTGGGAAACGCCACATGCCTTACACCCAACGACTCATCCAGCTCCATCTCCCAGGGGTCTGGGATCATCCGTCCCCAAATATCTGGCCCCGACAGCATCGAACCAGCCACCCCCTCCCACCCCCCCCACCAGCAATGGGGCAGATGGCTGAGGAGTCGGTTGAGACTCTCGCTGACAACTGGGGCCGTTCAGTGGGTACCTCAATGCCCCCACCAGAAATTTAGAAGAGTAAAGCATGTGCCCAGGCCCCGATCCTCTAAAGCAATGCACCACTGACACAAATTCGCTGAACCTATTTGGGACTGGGGGAGGGGGTCCTCCTCAGCTACTCCAAAGCAGCCCCCCCTACACACATGCTCAGTTTACGTGGTTAGGGAAGTCACCACAAGGGCAGGGGGTGCTGGGGGCCCCGCTCAGTCTGACAGGCAAGTTTACAAGCAGGACTACTAAAAAAACTGATAAATACTAATCCATCATCTCTAACCACTCATTACCATTTAATAAAATAAAATTATATTATTATAATTTCAAAATACAAAGTTACCATTACAACCAATCCTATGATACAAATTAAACACGGTTATAATTTTTTCTTGTATAAATTATAATACCAAGCTAATACTACGTAACGTGCTATTATTACTGACAATAAGGGCGGCATATTTTACCTAGCATATTATTTTACGGTGCCGTGACTTCAGTATGTCATTTATTTATTTGAACGCTCGCTCTTCACTTTCACTTCAGTAATGATCACCAGTAAATGCAGCTTTGCGGAAAAAAGGTGTTTGTTAGCAGAAAGCGCTGCGCGGACTGAAGTTGCACTGTGGAAACGGAGATAAGGGCTGGAAATGGGAACAAACCGGGCCTTCGGCTCGCCGATAAGCCTGCAGTTTGCTTTTTGTCAAAATGCCCTCTGACGCTTTATAAATTATCCTTTAATTACCCCGAGAAGGGATAATTACCAAACGGAGGTTGCCAAAGCGCGACTCCTTGCCTTATTAAACTGCACAAGAGTGTCACCCTGAGGAAATTGTTGCTGGAAATTAATTATATTATTAAACGTCCATATTATTAATGTTATCTATATATATTTTTACATTTCACACCATTACGCAAAGCCGGGATTTAATCTCAATTACAGGTGCCAAATATTTAATACGTAGCCTAGTGCACATCACGAGACTTTACACGAACGATTACAATTAGATCGAGGTTATTATTTATTAAAGTATGCGTTTATTTCTTATGTGTTTACATATTACAGACACATGTTGAAGCAGTCTAGACAAAACTAGGTTGTTTTCACCTCCAAACAGCATGAAACTCGCACTTTTCGATAATTGGCTTCCCGGTGGCTCCCATCAACAAAGGCTTGCTACTTTGGAGAACAGTTTATAGAATACTAATCGCATCACCATCTAATACTTATAGCATGACAATGCCTGAGTTTTTGCACAATATTGAGTAGTAAAAATTCATGCCAAAAAAAACATTATGGGACGTCCGAACATAGCTTACACAAAACATATTTTATAACTTTGGTTTCTTATAAAAATAAGGTTTAACGTCTCTCTTTTTAAAAACCAGCCTATAGTGGTTTTGTTTAAATATGAGGAAAACGATAAGAATAACCTAAAATTGAGTTTCCAAACCACGCAAATCTTCATGTACATTCCAAAATAAAGTGCGCTCAAATCACGACCAGAATTAGTCAGTTATTACTGTTTATTACAACTTTGATTTAATCAGTCGTCACTCTGTTTTGACCACGTGCTCAGCCTCTTTAAATATCATCTAGATCATCCTTATTCGATTCAAATCGATCCATTTAAAGAGCTCGTGTGATTAATCTGGCTCACACCAAATACCATTACTGTGTGTCACTATTGGTCCTGCTCATTGGAGAGACCAAATAGTCTTACACCCAGCTTGGGCCTGAAAGGGCCACTCTAGTTACTGACCTATTCCACACAATGGACTCTCTATGACGGAGGAGGTGGCCGGGGTGACTCTGTGACGTTGTGGTCATTAAACATGCTCTCAGTTCCGAGCAGGACCCCGGTTCCGAGGGGGTGTCACAAACGGTAGAGGGCTGGTCACAGTATTTCACATTCATGACTTTCAATCCGTGCTTCTAAGGCAAAATCATAGCATTTGAAGGACAACAGTAACAGTCAGTAGATGCCAACTTCACACCCATTATAAAACTGTCCCACTGTTTATTCTCTGCTTACAAAAATACACACCTGTGACCTTTTCTGCCACTTTTTCCCTCTCATGTGGTTTTAGACCACAAGGAAATGCACATTACAAGATATTAATAACAGAAACGATCAGAGGCTATGGTTAATCTGTGCAGAATTAGATTCAGAGGCAGAACGCGGGTGAACATCATTCCCCAGGTAGATACATGTAACTGTAACGCGAGAGTAACGCAGCTCCGATCGGACCGCTAGCCTAGTGCTGTGATGCCATCTATTGGAGTACTCGCTCATCCTATCTCAGGGGCCCGCGCCGCACTGCTGCCTAATGATATAAGCGCTCATTTACACTTTACGCTTCCTTAATAGAAAAGGCTGAGATCACAGACAATTGTGCTTTTCCCACACCGTTGTTATGGTGTCCTTTGACATAGCAGTAACATAAATATAAAAAAAACAGTGGAAATGATCTGTTTCAGTCTCAAAGACAAACATATTAGCCGTATATGGTAAAAAAAAAACTCCATTTATTGTACAAATTATTTATAAGGCAATTCATATAGAGCTCCATGTATTCTAGAGCTAAACTGGAGAAAATATTGCATTAAATTGCAGCCAACTAGAGGCTGAAGCCGCCGTGTGATTCCCTCCGTTATTATTGTGCCGTTTTCCCATCTCCCTGTTTTATATTGTGTGGTACAATGTATATTAGGTTGTGATAAACCTCTGGTGTTAATCCATACGTACCAGTTCGTGGAAAAAAGACAGCCCCCATCACTATTACACAATAGCTTAATCCGTCAGACCTTGTTACCTATTTCAAAAAAGACTTGTGCTTGACATACATCTGTTCTTAAGTGGATATAAAATAATCCTACGTGTTCGCAGAAGTCAGGCAGAACTATCTAAGGTTGTGAAACACTCCGACTCGCCAGCATAAAAGAAACTCCATATATGGAAATATTGCTCTTGCGATTCATATCTGCTAACTGAAATCCTTTACCTGAAACAGTTGATAAAATATGAGACCTTTAACTGTGTTTTCAATCAGACTTCACGTAGCGTTTTTTCTCCTTTTTTTGTAAATATTAGAGCAGACTGTCGTATAACTGAACAGCTGAAGTCAGCCGTATAACGCAAGGCGTCAAGTTCCGCTTTTCGTCCCCCAGGGGGCGCCAATTTCACACCGTTACTCAGTTTACACTGCAATTCTATCAGGTGTGCCTCCTATCACAACATTTACTGTCTAAAACAGCGGTGGGCAATCGGGGACTCCCTTTTTAAGTTACTAATTAGAGGACTGGCTGAAGTGTCCTCACACCTGTGTTTGAACAGCTGACCTAAAAAAACTCCCGCATACTCAGACCCTTTGTGGATAAGATTGCCCACCCCTAGTTTAAAAACACCTGGATTCTTCTGCTGCTAATGAAAAATGCTTAAAACAGAAATTCAGATACAAAAAGAAACCTACCTACCTCAATCCAAACTTCCTAACTGATCGAATTTAATACTCCAGCTCCGCAGTAACGTGGTTGAGATTAATGTGACCTTTGAAACTGAGGTACTATAAGCAACCCAAAGGTTGTTAGTTGTCATGGCCTCCTGTATTGGGGGGGGGGGGGGAAATTCAAGCAGGAAGTGGCAACATCATGAACCCCGGCCATGGGAGGCAAAACCGAATGCCTTCTTTGGTTGG
>JAODKM010000042.1:10984679-11000201 GCA_026780845.1 Petrocephalus sullivani
CGCCTGGAGAAATTATTTCCATAACTTCCTTATTGTAATAGTTAATTATATGCCTGGATCCTAGACCATTTACAAACTTTTTTTTTGTATGGCTACATTAATGCATTTCCCAGAAGGAATCACCTTTCATATTTTTAAAAACAAACAATTAACAAAACAGTTCTGAAATACCTTCAGACGCCCAAGAGGAAGCCTGCGGACAGACTGATGATGTGACATATTTCTCCCTACATTGTCAGGCGGCTTCCTCTCTCTGCGGCTGAAGGCGAATGCTTTGAGACTCTGTGGCATATTTAATTAGAAGAAAGCTGCTTGCACTATCAGAGTGCAGATCTACCTCTCCAGCCCCTCGTGAGTCAATCTTCCCCATCTCTGATCTTTCTTTTATATTTATGCCGGAATATTTAATTGTAGACAAAAGGTTACTTCGCCTGTATTCACTGCACAGAGGCAGAATAATCTGCTTTCAAAAGGCTTGACATTTCAGGCTGTAAAAAGGCTGAAAAAATTATATTCCTGCTTTTGTTAATCAATGAAGGAGAACTCTCCCGAACAAAAGAATATAATTGCTTGGTTGGCTCCATAAAACCAACAGAAAATGTAGCTTCCGCTGGGCTTTTTACGTGTGCATACCGGGCACATGCAGTCAGCACTCTAATTCCATATGATTTAGTGGCACTAACTCTAATGTCTGTGTGGCTGGACTTGTAAATCCTTTTGCAATGTAATCCATTGGCTTTGACTCTCCAAGGACAGACTTATCATTAAGGCCCACTTTTACTGTCTGCTAAATGTCCAGTCCCATTTAAAATTTCCTCACTTGCTAGTGAGAAATATTGTAATTCCTTAAATGAACCGAGGCTAGCGTTAGGGCCTTTTAACAATTAATTGTGTCGCATGAGTGTTTCCGCATTGTCTTGAGGAGATTCGTGGCCCTCACTGACTTGAATTGGCTTTTGTTCTGTGCTGGTCAATCATCATTTTAACACCCAGTACCACTCACTACCAATCACAGGTTTCAGCTAATTTGAGCACAAGTATGTAGTTTCCGAATTCTGTCTGATTATCCACACATTGTTTAACAATTAACAAATGAACAAGTCACAAATGTGGTCCCCTTCTGTGTATCTTACACTAATCAACTCTTTCATTGTGCGTTAATATAATTCATTTCATCCGAGAAGCTTCTTTGTTACAGGGTGGTTGAAAAGCCACTGGATATACTGAGGGCAATAATCCCCTGAACATGCTAAGAAGAAACTATATTATGACCCTATCAGTTGAACAGGTATAAGAGTGAATTCTGTTTGAAAAGAACTGGATTATAATCTCTTTATGAGCAGTGGAGACAATTGTTCTAGTCAAGGATCTACAGCCTTTTAGGAGTTTTTAGTAAAGCTATTTCTGCATGACATTTTTTAGATAAAGTCTTATAAAATACAGCAGTAACAGTACATTATAATTTCAGCTGAATTTATTTCTTTGTGAAGAATAATTTACAAAAGTGTACATTTACGCAAAATAAACAACAGACAACTATAAAAATAAAAAATCCAATGACCAGCGTACCAGCCGACCTCAAAGACTAGCGTCCCAAACAACATGAGCTCAGAAGATTCTCAAAACTGCTCCTTTTATAGTTCAGACAGTGCAGGAAACCACCGCGCGCTGCAGACACGCTATTGTCGTGACGCGGTTAGTTCGTGCGACACTACTGCCTGCTTTACGGCTGCTTATCAGCAGAAGTGACCTTACATGCCGCTTGTTCTGCTAGCCCCTTAATTGCCTTTATTTACCTAAGCAAGAATTTAATGCATCGCTAATTTTTTTATATTCAAGGTGGAGGTAACGTTATGTTTGTTGCTGCCGTGAAGAAATTAGTGTTTCACTCGAGATGGTATGGGGAAATTATAAGTTACTTTTCAATGTCTCGTGTCAGTATCTCTCCAGTGTCTTTACGAGGCTTTAATGCAGTTTCAGTTTTGGCTTATTAATTCGCTAGTAGGGTAAAATATCAACTATTATAATCGGTATTAAAATAACTGCGGTGTGTGGTTATTTACAGGCGGTTAACTAGTTATGGTTTTGCATGCTATTCGTATTGTTATAGTCTGCGATATTATTGCCAGGTTTTAGGCTTGTGATAATTTTCGTTAAAGCCAGATCAGTTTGGCATGTGCTTGCATGTATTACACGACGTATATATGTAATGCCCATGGAGCCTCATGGATGTCAGCTTATGGTGCCAATCAGCAGAGATCACCTGTATTTCTTACTGCTGTTTGCAGGCTGGTACTGCGGTGGCCGTTGGATTAGCGCTGGCAGCCGCTGGATTTGCAGGTTTTTTGTTACCCTTCTTATTCCCCCAAACGGTGTAGTTTCACTTGTCTCCCTAGTGCTTCTCCAACTTGATGCAGATTTGAGGTGTTCTTCAGTAACTGAGTTGACAGTAATAGCATTGTGTTGCCATAAAAGACCTAGAAACGTACCTGAGAGAAGTTTAATTCCTGACTTGAATTGAATTGAACTGAACTGAATAATAAACCTTTTCTGTTTTGTTGGTCTCCTACAGGGCGCTATGCTATGCAGGCCATGAGACACATGGAGCCCCAAGTGAAACAGGCTATCCACAACCTACCCAAATCTGTAAGATTAAAAAACACCCCACCTTACCATTTTAACCCTAATGACCACTGTGACATTTTTAAACCCCAGTTGAATCACAGGCGGCTTGTTGTCGATTTATTTCGATAAATCGCCTTATAGTTTGTAACTGCTGTCTTTGGAACAGGCATTTGGTTCTGGATACTACAGAGGAGGATTTGAGCCGAAAATGACCAAAAGAGAAGCTGCTCTTATTTTAGGAGTCAGGTACAACCGCCTCCCCCCCCCGTCAGTGCACACACAAGTAGTGCCTCTCAGTCATTTTCCATCCATCCATCCATTCATCCGTCGATTTTCTGAAACCACTTGTGCTACTCAGGGTCATGGGCCAAATAACATGTTTGCATGTTTGTTTCCTCCTAGTCCCACAGCGAGCAAGATGAAGATAAGGGAAGCTCACAGAAAAATCATGGTGTTAAATCATCCTGACAGAGGTATGGTAACTTTCGGCAAGGACTCACTCACATCACGATTGAGAAAGTGTCACTAAGAATGAATGACACGGCCCTTCTTTTCCCTCGCAGGGGGGTCGCCCTACCTCGCAGCAAAAATAAATGAGGCTAAAGACTTTCTTGACGGACAGGCCAAAAAATGAGCGCCTTTTGCACAAGTAAAACTTCGTCATGCGTTGTCCTCCTGTTCATAAATAATCAGTACAATTCACTTTTTTTTTTCTTTTGAATTTTGCCCATCATGAAACGCGCCACATCTTATTTGCCCAGTGGAAACAGTTCATGTGATCGACCTTACGTTCCACAAATGAATTCATGATTACTGGTGTGAAAGTTTGTTACTGTGAAGGTAGGCACAAGTTAAATTTCGGGGTTGGCTATCCTGCAGCCAGTGTAATCTTCTAATAAAAATTAATTTTATTACTTTTCTCAGTTCCGAGTAGTGTAAGGGATTCCATTTGGTGTCGGGGGGGTTATTTATTAGGGAATTGCACACATGATTGAAAGGTTGCAGGTTCAATCCTGTGACCAACAAAGAACCACTGAGGTTCCCCAAGCAAGGTACCACCCCCAAGCACTGCTCCCCGGGTGCCCATTAGCTGCCCACTGCTATGTCGCATACGGGTTAAATGCAGCGGACAGATTTTGCAGTGGTGTGATAACAAAGACAATCACTTCACTTTCCAAAACAGTATTATATTACAGTTATTAATCCAAGTAACGCTACTTTATTGCATTGCCTGAACACTGTATGTTTTTTGTCCTAAGTAGGCTGGCTTATGATATATAGACGCAGCAAATCAGGGCATGTCACATCGGGTACTAGCCGAGCAGCTAAATGAAGCATGCAGGATGGTGGTGAGATCGACGTATACTTCTTGCAGTTATTTCTTCGTCAAAGACGCAAAGAACATTGTCATCCACTGTAAAATTTGGGCCAGCAGCAGAATGTGTTCAACTGTGTAAAACATCATCTAACATCGTTTGATACGGCAGCTCAGTGGTAATGTGAAACGTTATTTTTTATATGTATAAATATTTGCAAATATAATGTCCCATCAGGTTTGAGAGGCAGTTATGCAGTTAGGCTTATTGCTGGTTAATTACTGTTCCAATGAAGTGGGTACAGTTCTAAAAGAAGCTAATTAAACATGATGTATGTCTTTTTTTTGGGGGGGGGGGTAACAAAAGTAATATAACAAGTAATGTAACTTCTCATAAGTAATTATTTTTCAAGGAGTAAATAGTTACTTATTACACTTCCAGAGTTACCCCTCCATTACTGCTTCCAACACAGTACAGTTAGAGGCATAAATCCATAGCTGCATTGAGAAGACAGAAGGGGAAAAACAACCCAAAGCATTTATTTCTTACCTGCATACAAAACATACTGCACAAACAAATACAGAACAAACTGTGGAAATGCACCAGTCAGTAGTTCAGATTACATTTGCAGTGAAAACATTTCCTGCTAGTTTAAGGGTTTAAGTTTTTTTTTTCCTCCATTTTAAATACTGTACACTCTAAAATAAATAATGCTAAGTCCCTTTCACAAGAGTCACTACTTTTTGCTCCTGCCTGTGAGGCAGATAGCAACAAAACAAAACTGAATTGGAGCAAAAGAAACTGAAAAGGGAATTCCAGCTATGACCCAGTGCAAAAACAACCCTCCCCAGAACAAGCTTCTATATGTTCATTTACACAAAGTGGTTGCATATAAAAAAAAAAGTGACAAAAGCAGTTAACATTCTTCCTAATGGGTGCTATCGCTGTCAGTAACATTATCCAACAATCTAATTCAGCAAATATGTATGCTGAAATTACTTTTGGAAGGCACAAAATATATTCTATTTTATTATAATTTTTTTTTATGTTTTTCCTTGGACTATGTCTTATTTTGTTCCATTATAACGGAACTGAAAAGTGCGGTATAAAAAAATCTGGCAGTCTTATCTTTGGCAAGCGTATACGAGCACTACTGTAACAGGGCATAAACCAAATGGCTTAGGAAACGCCATTGGGCACATCCAGCTGGTCTCCGTCGTCCTGGTGACCGCTTTTCGTCACTTGCTCGGCGGGAGAGCATGCCGCTTTTTCCGGATCGTCGCTGGACGCATCTCCGGGAATGCTGCCAGTCACGATCGCGGCGTCTTCCTCCGACAAACCCTCCTGCGCAAGGGATGGAGAACGGCTGTGAAATTCAAAGCCCTCTGACGTGCTTACGCCCGTACGGTTCAAATACTTCAGGACAGGACTCCGAATTCAAGCAGAATGCCGTCATGACAGCTAAATACCTGCAGACCATTTCAAACAATTTAACAACTTATAGTGAATATAATCGTACAGCAAGCATCTCCACTTTAGGCTTTAATCCTAGGCCACCCCAAAGTGGCTCTTCCTAATGTCAGAGGACAAACGTGAAGCTTCAGTTTCATATCTGACAAACTGCCACAACCTGCTTCACAACTGCTTCACCTGCTGGTTTTTGTCAGTCCTCGCACTGGAGTCTTGCTGGTTTCCCTGAAACTCCGTCTGGGGTATGCAGTCTGCACTGACTGCTGAGAAACATTGCCCAAAAAAAACACAGAAAATGTTCCGTATGACAGCAGATAAAACCTAACATTTCATTTCAGTACTTAATTACAAATTCCTCACCTCACCTCCAGCGATATAACAGCAGAATGTTTTTTTTAAATTGCAGTCCACCCCAAAACTGAATAAAGATGTTTATATTCACTGCACAGAAGATATCGCAGGGCTGCCTGTATCTTCTGCAAAGTGATATGACTGGTGTGTGCTCACTGCAAAATGTATTATCTTGAGTAACCGGGTCATGATTTATGGAAAGAGACACTGTAAAACTTTTCAAACACATTTTTCTGGTGCTTTAATCACCACAGAAAAAATGCCATTCAGGCCCATTCGAGTGAAGGCCAACATTTCTACAGCCAATATCTCCAAAACTAGGTATCTCCCAGCAGAACAACTTTGATGGACAGATAACACTAAAGCCCCACAAAACATCTTTTTTCAGTTTTGGGGTGAACTGCCCCTTTAAGCTAAAAAAGTTTGCCCTGATGGTTTTTAATGGGCAGTAATTATCAGATAATTAGAACAGCACATCAGATGAAATTACAATAATATTTAATGATAGTTCTTGGTGATAAATAATTGCTTTATAAGACCACCATACAAAAATGCAAGGGTCAGATTTAACATATCTAATTAGGGCTTTTCTTGACCCATTACTTGGCTGGCTCTGTTCCTGTGAGTAGAGGCCACGCCCACATAAGTACAGTGTCACATGATAAGTGCAAAGCCCTCCCAGGGCATTCCTGCTTGCTTACCAGTGCCACTCCCATTGTGCGCCGAGGCATCCGACTCGCTCATGTCTTCGGCTAGCGTGGGTTCTTCGTCCGTCCGGCGGCGTCGGGAGCGACGCGGCCTGCTGGCGCTCGGCCGAGGGTCACCGCCATCGTTGTCAGTGGTCGGATCCATCTCGCTGTCAAGGACGCTGTACGGATTGCTGTCTGGATCTTTCAGTACTACAAGTGAATTAAATTTTGAAGGATTTCATTTCATAAAGGACGACGACAGACTCAAATTATACCATGGTAAAAAAAATATAAAATTACACTTTCAGCTACAAAGAAAAACAAAAAAGCTATGTATATTTTCTTTGCGAAAATATTAGAAAATATAGCCTCAGTACTGAAGATAATAATTGATTTAATCACTCCAGTTACACTGCAGCCTTCTGGAACCAAGAGACACTGAGGAACAGGATTCAGCAGAACAGGGATAGGGTCTGAGGTTTGTACCAGAGCTGATTGTCGCACTGCTTGCTCCCCTCCCAGTGCCACGCCCCCGTCTCCCGGGGCCTCCTCGACCCCGAGCCGGCCCGAGCCCCTTCCTGCCATCCCGTTCACGGCCATCCCCCCCTGCAGAGCCGTCACTCAGCTCCCCCTTCCTCTCCGAGTCCGTCTCGGAGGTGTTGGACTGTTCGGATTTCATCCCTTCTGAGAGCAGAACACCAGATGAACAAATACTCCCAAATCAACATTTTTTATATGGGTCATAGAGACAGTTCACAGTCCAAGTCTGAGCAGTCTGACACATTCTTATCAGATCACGCTGATGTGGGGGGGTTACCGGATCCAGAAGCATAGTTTGGACCCCGGCGGCCCCAGCCCCGGGGTCCGCGGGGCCGGTGTACGCGCTGGGCAAAGCCGCTCTCAGCTGTGGCGTGACCCCTGTCGCTGGGTCTACCCGGCGCCGGCCGGAACCCCCCACCCATGTGACGCAGCTGCTCCTCGATCCGCAGCCTCTCCAGTCTCAGCTGCTCCACTTCCTGCGGGCGACAAACACCGTCACCCTCCCCCCGGGAACCCATTGGATCCGCTGGGTTTGGAGGCAGGGCCACGTGGCGGCTTACTTTAAGGTACGAAATGTGGTATTCCAGCAGAACCTGGACGTGCCCGATGTTCTCCTTCGTGCCCACAAAGGTAAAGGGAACCATTCCCTGTATCCAAAAGCACAAAATAAACAGTATCATAGACAAATTTGTCCTTTATGCTAAGCTAGTAAAGGTGGTCCAGGATGTTACTTCACAGCTGAGATATGGAAGCCGTGTTGTAGAAAGGGGAGTAGAGGACATTCCATCTATCTACAACGGAGGAGTCGGGGCTTACTTCTTGTCGAGGAAGTTTTCCGTCATTGTCTCCCTCAATCCGCACTCGGACCACACCAGACTTATCTACGAATTCCTGGATGACCTTCCCATTTTTGCCAATGACCTTACCTGGAGTTTGACAAAACACTTTCAATTTCAATTCATGGGATTAACAAAGATCCTTAAACGCATTGTTTCCAAAAGAAAAAAAAATGTCATACCAACTAAGTTCCTTGGGATTTGAACTGAATCTTCTACAAACTCGAGGAATCCCCTGGCTTTCTGTACAGCCTCCGCGCTCTTAATCAGAAGGGAACAATAGTCAGAATCCCAAGACGAAGGTTCTGGGAGAAGTGCTGTGCAGGACAAGCCCTTCTTACCTCCCCGTAGATCCTAAAGGTCCTGCTCTCCTCATCCAGCTCGATAGCCGTTATCCCCGGGACCTTCCTCGCCTGCTGGATGTTGCTGCCGTGACTCCCAATGGCGAGGCCCATCAGCTCCTCCTTGATGACGAACTCCTCATGGAAAACTGCAGCAAGCTGCTTGGTGCTCTGAAAACGGCCAGCGATTTCGCTGCGTCACATGGAGTTCTACAGACCCCTGGCGATAATGTTGGCACGTCACCACTGACGGCCTTTCACACCGGCTTTCAACTATCAGATTTTGTACTTAAAAGCTTTTTGTAAACAGCGAAAGGAGTCATCTGAGTTTTGTAGCGTTGGGATAGAATTTCAAGCCCAGATGCACATAATATTTGAACTCCCATAACGCAGTAAAAAAGGGGCAGTGGAGGCGTAATGGTTAGGGAAGCGGCCCCCGACCCGCAAGTACCACTGAGCAAGGGTTAAATGCAAATGTCACACATCGGTTAAATGCAGAGGACACATCTCGTTGTTGTGTGCTGTGGTGTGTCAATGACTATTACCTTAAAAATTCATACCTGAAGCAAAAATTTTTTCAAAATTTTAATATAGGCCAGCACCTAGTCTGGCATCAAGACAAAAAGTAATAGTATAGATAAAATCATAAAAAAAAAACATCTCATACCTCCAAGTGTTTCGTCGCCTCTTCGTTTCTAGACATGAGCATGGATTTTGTGCGAATGCTTCGGATGTGCATGTCACTCAGCAGGGAAAGGCGCCTCGCCGTGCTCTCATCTCTGGACTGCAAGATTAACCGAGATGGCCGCCCAGAAATGTTACTGCCCAAAGAAAGGAAAAAGCAGCCAAGCACACTGGAGAGCCCAAAATAAAGGACCTACCAGAACAACCAAACTCTTCACTTCTGCACTGTAGAAGATTTTACATGCTCCCACTGCCTTTTTGAACTCTTTGTGCACAAGCTCATCTTCACATCTGAAATAAAAATATCATTGGTAAGTTTCCAGTATAAATAACAAAATAGCACTCGATAATACACTTCAATAATACGATGAGTTATTTGGAAATTGTACATACATGGCCTTTAAGTCATTGGGGACTGGAACCAAACATTTTAAGAAGGTGCCCTTCGTCACAGCCCTGTTCAGGTTGACGGGCCGGAGCCGTTCAAATGTGACAATTTCATTGTAGGTGGCATCGCAGGCAGCATATTCAATCACGAAAAACTAAACGAGACATTAGGGGTGGGGGTTAAAACGGGAGTGTCACAGAGAAACAAAGTACGCCGAGTGCAGGCCGCGGGCTTCCCAAACTTACATCGCCTTTAAGCATGCGAACTCTCGCCAACCACCAGCCACAAGGCTCCTGCTCATTGGCTCTCGAGAAAATCTGTCAGGAGGTTTTAAAAAGTGGGAGGGTTTTTCCAGTTAATTAGGTACAGAATTTCCATTCTATCAAACATTACAGTGATCTTATGTTGCAGGCGTCCACTTTTGGGAGCCCGTACACACACCTCGACCTGGTCACCTTCCCCAATATCCCTTTTGACACTCGCGGGGGGAGGCAGTCGTACATCGCAGAAAGGAACCTGTCGCTCAGGCTGCCAGCTAAATATTAAAAACAACCAAAAATCCCGGTCTATGATGTGATGTTTTGTTTGATACAGGGGTTTCAGTAACACTTTCAAACTTGGATACCGTTCCATTATTTCCATACTTACTTATTTTCAAAGACAACTGTAAGTGAGTCTTCATGGACATCTGTAACAACTCCCTAAAAACAAAAGTTAAATGTTTTGGCGGTGTTAGACGGAAATGCTTCAAACAAACAACTATTACCCTAAAATAATACAGAGAAAAGAGACAATATCGGCTGGACTACACTTCTGAGAAGTGTCATCCTGGCATGCCATCGTGACCTCTAGGGGAAACGGAAACAACATAAAAGTAGGAACTAGAATAAAATACTAAAATTCTAATCTACAATCTGGCGTATTGCCAATCACTTGTAGAGTTTCGACTGAATCGGTTTCGAATAAAATACCGAGTTAATCGCGGTTTCTCCGCGTCAGCCCGCGAAAGATCGTCGTGTTTGTTTATGGCGCAGCCCGAGTGCATCGCAGGGCACGAACCCTAACGCCACACAATAATAACGATCTGCCTGCTTTTCGGCGTGCAAGTACGAAATAACCGCGACGAGTCACTTCGATATGCCACACAGACACCCATATCGTACTAATCGACCGCAAGGTTCCGACCTAACAGCCACGAAAAGTATTTATTTGCGCATATGAGCTCCTCAAAGAGAAGTTCACAGTGCAGCCGAGTTCCCACACCCAGCACGTCGCAGTTAACCAGTTAACTGAGGACCTAGGAAATGGCACAATATAGCCATCAAATCTAGCTATTGCGTAATAAGCCTACTTGAATACTGTGCGTGTTTGCTCTGCAAATTCTAATAATAGAAATGATGGGCTAATTTAAAAACTAAAGAAAAAATCGCAGGCTAACTATGCGGGTATTTGGTGAGTAGGAAGGTGCCCCACAGCAGCGCGCTGTTGATATGCCCAACATTGTGAGAAGGGTGCGGGTGATCGCGCTTTTTTGTCGTACGGAGGCGTTTTATTGTGCGATCGCGCCCTCTTCCTAATGACTCGGATAGCTAAGCCGCTTACTGACAAACTCGCTGGCGGGACAGCCGTCTTTCAGCTGGCTACCTTATAATAAGCCCCGTTGGAGCCACGGACTTCCACCGTCAGTTCCTCCATATTGGACGCGCGGTGCATGCCGGGAGCCGCTCGCCCACTCCGCTTTGAGTGTTCGCCACTGGCGGTGCGGAATATATAAGGCACTGTGTAAAAATATGTAAAATATGCCGGGGCACACGGTACAATTACTTCCGGACGTGTTTGCACACGAGAAGCAGTCTAAAAGCAAGTTTAAACCAATATCAACTCGTTGACATTCAGAGTTACTATCTTTTTTATTATTTGCCATGAGGAAAGCGCATTATAAATACGTGTCGTTGTTTTTCCACGTTTTTTTTTCTTGCATGTGAATATTTATGTGCTTTTAAGGTGGGGTGCTGAGCTGTTAGCTTTGTTGCGTCAAAACTACTAAAGCTGTGTGGAGCTGACATGTTTATGCGTCAAAGGCTTTGAGCATCTGCCCCTCTGTACATGGTACTGCTGTCGGGTCCTCCTGGTTTCTCCCGCAGCCTAAAGACATGCAGTTAATTTGTGACGTAAAACTGCCGTTGTGTACCTGTCTACCTGCCATGGACTAGTGTCCCATCCAGGGTGAACCTCAGCCTAGCACCCTTTGGCACCTGGGATAGGCTCCGGTCCTCTGTCACCCTGATCAGAATAAGCAGTTAAAAACAAATGGATGAATAATGCCTGGATCCAGGAAGAACTTCCGTGGTAAATTAAATATAGACGGATAATAGAATGAATCGCTAATGTTTGTTAAGGTAAAGAAATGTTTTAGATGTAAACACGGACATTTTATTAATTTCTACAGCATCTGCAGCTACAGCAGAATAGTAGTTTATAAAGGAAATTGTTCTCTGCATGGTGTCCATGCAGTTTGGCCTCTGTTTGTACCACATGATCAGACCTTGTGGTACTTGACTATGAATACAGGTACCAATTTGAATATCTATTATATCTAATGATTCACAGTAATAAGTTTTGAATTTGGCACATTTAAAAGCAATATTATTCCTATAAAAAAGTGCTGCGCACTGCAATTTGTATTGTGAAAGAAACGTGCTTGTAAATTATTTATGGTTTGGAGGTTTTCACATTTTATAAACACAATTTATTTTATAGTAACCATACTATATTAATAATGAATAATTTTGAGTTTATGTGAGTGTTTAGTATCCAATAAGGGCTACATATGTTTCTTCAAGCAAGTTCTTTTTGATTTCAAGGGTCAATAATATGAAGGTGTTTGCGCCTCTGTTGAAAGCTATCTTCACCTATGACTTCGTGATTATATATTCCATTATTATTAAGCATGATTTAAAAATCTAGTATTTTTCCTGTTATGTACTTTCATAAATCATTAATTCTCCCTATAAGATCTCCTTTTTACGAATGGTAACTCAAGTAATGAGATATATCACTACACTGCTCAAAAGCAGGACTCTGCTCTTTGATTATCTGATTGATAACAAGTGGTCACATACTGATATCTGTACCATGACTGGCTGCAATGTTACCTAGCACCCCTTAAACCTGCCTTGATTTATTTTCAGTATGGTATATAATTACTGTGTGTTTACAATTGTATATATTATTTAAAATGTATATATTTAATAAAAATGAAACCTCAAAGGTTTCCTAGACCTGGTGCATGCACCGCTTTGTACCTTACTTCAACAAAATGCAACAATGTCACATTTCTTTTTGAAATTTTGAGTTTGCCAGCTTATTCCTGCAAAGTTACCAGACTACAGTGAAACTGAGATTTGCACCTTGATGGGTTATTTTATGGGCAAACACGGCAGTGTTTCGGAGTCTTAAAAAATGACATTGCCAAAAATAATAATGCTCCTCTCTCACAGTGTCTCTTTGTTCACTATATGTATCCACATCCAGTTTATAGGGGACATTATTATGTATAATTGAAAAACATTAGTGCAGCTCTTTTGCAAGAGTAATTTGCCACTAGTTTTTTGTTCGCGGCTGACACATTCGCCCTGGCTCTAATTATGGCGATGCTTTGAGTCATAGACAGCAGCTCAGCTGTAAAACTGGATTCTCATTGCTTTGTTGCTAATTGCAGTCTCACTCCCATTGAATATGAAGTCGAGTAACAGAACTCGGTGTGTGCTGGCTCCAAGGGCCGCTCTGGCTATCACCTCCTGTACTGTTGATCTTTTCAAAAGCGGAAAATAGTTTTTTCTCTCTCTCCCTCCCTCTCAACAGAAAATAACTAATCTTCTATGGGTCCATTAGTTCCTCATTAACACAAAATAAAACCGCATGGTATATCGGGCCTACTTTTGGATCACTGAAGGGTGGCACTTAAGAGTCCAAAACTAATTACTCATAAAATTGAATGAGAGGGAAACTCAGTCGTGTTTTTATGTTTTATTTTTGCGGTTTGTAATTAGATTCGGGCTAATTATGTTTTTCATTTTATGTGGTGAGTCTGGCCTTGTTCGCCGAGTCTGCGACTCGATTATAGGCTACTGATAATGCAGAATTTATTAAAATAAACCTTCAAATCGACATGTCATAACTGACTGAATTGTAACTCAAATAAATGAAAAATGGACAAGTGATGAGGAAATAGGTCAAAGAAAATATTGCACCAGAGATTTGCAGGGTTTATTCAACACATTGTTTGTCTGAGCATATTCACAGATATGATAGGAGGAGTACTTAAAATCGTTTATTAAATTGTTACTGGCTAGCTTGGATTTATTTATTAGCGCTTTATTCTTTCAGAATGAATATGCCTGTCTTCAGGCTTCGGCATTTAATCTTAATGCAGACAGTGCTAATCGTTCAGAGTGATGGGGATCTCTCTGTCAGTTTATGAATGGAAACGCATCCCTGGCCACAGTTATCAGTGGGAAAATATCTTTGTGCTGTACTATCGTAAACATAATTTTTAATTTTTACACATAGGCCGTCTTGGTGATGTTGCATCACATCTCCAAGGTTGTGGATTCCAATCCCACCTCTGCTATGCTTGTTTGTGTGTATGGGTTTGAATGTAAAACGTTACTTTTTAACTTGCGGGGACATTTTCAGGTCCTCACAAAATAAACCTCAATATTTGAATGTAATCACAAAGCTAAAATAGTCAAAACTGTTTTATTTATAACTCTTCGGTGCAGGGTGTACCCCAGCCTCGTGTTTTTAGGCTCCAGTAACAAGAACGTAGATTTGGGTATGGAAGGTAGGTGCGTGTCCCAACCAATATTGATGGAATACCATGTGTGTTTAGCAGCCAGGGGGATGGGGGCAGAATTGATTGCTACCAGTACTGAAACCAAACCTACGCCCTTGCCCTGTCCCCCAACCCTTTACAAGATAAGCATTTGAATGATGGATGGATGGGAGAAGACTGTACAATGAACAGATCTTTAAAAAGTCCAGACTAGTTCAATGGAGAATCAGGAAAACCCCGACCTTAGGCGATGAATCGAAATGCGAGCTCTCTTACGTTATACGAAAATATGTATGCAGCAGGTCTCATTTTTAAGTACGGGAGGCATTTAATTTTTGCTGAACCTGGATTTGCAACTGCTGTCTCTAGTCCTTCCAGAAACTCAAACCTCATAGCGTTTCAGCCAAAGCTTACAGTAAGCTTGTTAGTATCTTTGATGCGCCCGGTGATAGGACTGTGGAATTTCCATAAATCAGCAGAATTAACTATGATCTTGGACAGCATACCCGGGCTTGGGCGACAGCCATGTGTAATATGCTGTGCTGAAGATGATAAAACTCAACATTAAGTGTACATAATCTGCTTAGGACCTGGGTTCGAATACTATTAGAATCTCCTTCTTTAATGTGTTCTACAGTCATGACCAAGCACAACTTTAGCAAACTACAAACATAAGTGCGCACACAGCCTAAAAAGACCAACATACCATAAACATGTGCCTTTTTACGAGCTAAGTGCTGCTCTGTTGGAGCTACTGACCCAAATCCTATTGGGATAAAAACAAGGTATTACAGAGTTTTATATAAAAACCAGAAATGTGATGTGTATGTAATAATTCAGAACCACTGCTGGCTGAATTGCACTGTTGTATATCTACTGTACCGAACTATTTTTGTTCCTTTCTAAAATAGGCCTTTGACGTCAAAGTCATGTTCTTTACAATTTTACAATATAAAATTAATGCATAGTGATTTCTATTAAAAACAAAACAAACAAAAAAACTTTGCACATAAATTCCCTGAACCATTAATCACAAGGCTGGATCTAACGCTCCGTGACCCATTTTCTTAATTTGGACAAACAGGCAAATAAACATGAGCAATTGGTTGAAAGTCTGTTAGCATGCAAGCGCAGGTCAAAGCCCCGACACGCACTGCTTGTAGTGTCCCTTCTGTCTGTGCTCTGTAGCACACCAACCTGCCTCTGGCAAAACATGAGCCTTGCAATTTTCAGGTGCTCAGAGTGTAAACGTAAATGTGTACCGCTCAGCACCTGGATTAAAGCCCCTTTGCCGTCAGGAGCTTGGAAATCCTCTTAGCTTCATGTCCTGTTTGCAGATTAAAAAAATATTAACAATACTTCATAAGCACCTTACAAATTCCGGTATCAATCAGTTGTAGGCAAAGAACATGTGTGATTAGCGATGCTGTGTGCCTCTGGACATG
>JAODKM010000042.1:11004354-11018319 GCA_026780845.1 Petrocephalus sullivani
GAGTCCCCGACCCACAAGTACCGCTGAGGTACCCTGAGCAAGGTACCGTCCCCAAGCACTGCTCCCCGGGCTCTCACGTAGCTGCCCCCTGCTGTGTCACGATGTCACATAGGTTGAAAGCAGAGGACACATTTCGTTGTTGCGTGCTGTGGTAAGTCAACAATGACAATTAATCACCTTCACTTCACTTCACTACTTGTTTACAGCTACAGTCCAATCATGTGTGTTAGGTGAGTTGGTGCCTGTAAATTGCCCAGTGTCTGAACACCAGGATTGAGCACTATGCTGTTTGGAATAGGTTCGCAGGCCATGCCAGGTGCGGAGCGGGGAAGCAGGAGCAGGGCACGGAGGTTTGCAGGCGAACACTGGGTTTTATTCTGTTGACAGGCAAGGGAAAGCACACCACGATTACAGACGTTAATGACCGGACTGGGGAAACAGACTTAAACGCAGACTAAATACACAGGATCATTAATACACGATGAGACACAGCCGGTAAAACACTAGGATTCTCACGAAGGCAAGGAGGGGGCGTGGCACACAGGAGGAACGAACGGGCAGGGCGTGACACTATGTTCAGTATGCTGTAGAGGAGACCGGGGATAATTGTCAAACAGGATCAGTTGTTCAACTTAGATTTCCTCCCAAACAGCAGTGATATTTAGTTAACCAGTACCACTTTGAAAGATTTTTTTTTCTGTTGTGTGATTTTTCTACATTTTATAAAAATTATATTGAAAAAAAATGTAACAATTATCCTTGATTTCCACAATTTGAAGAGCAACTTTTAGTGTTCGTGCCAATCTGTACAGATGTGTTGGAAATGTTTTGTAAAAATTGATACTACCAGCTTGAGAAAAGAAAGCCGCTTAACTCGTTTTCAGTTAAGTAGCATAATTGGAGTAGATTAGATTTTAGATTAAATCTAATTTTATTGTATTTGCATAAAGTACAAGTATTCAGACAACAAAATGCAGTTTGACATCTAATCTGAAATTGAGAAACACTATAAAAGTGCTCTGCTTACTTGACCTCAGTGCCACTGTTGTGTGCTGATTTGTACCTGTTTCTTCCCCCATACATATTCCCTGGCAGAACAACATCTTTAAAGCTTCCCAGAAGTTAGATGACCTCAAGAGCCAGTTGAACTGGGACCAGAAGACTCTCAGCGCTTGGCTGGAGGAGTCAGCACGCAAAGATGAGGACACCATGGCCATCGTCAAGTATGCACAACAAGATGAGAGCCGGATCCGGGTGAGAGAGCGCACAGTAGGCTCAGTAGGCTCGCCTCGTGGATTTGGAGGAGACGTCGTTTTGCAAGAACATTTTTTAGCAGTAGTTTAGGTAATGAAAGGGGTGGTATGATATTGTAGGCATATTCTTTCCTGCAAGCAGAGACTGGCTTGAGTCACTGACTTGGGATATTTATACACATCAAATGCTTCCCATTTTGTGCCACAGGAACTGACCGTCCGCATCGAGAAGATGACTATCGAGGCCAGCCAGAAGCGCAGGGCCCTTGACAATGAGCTGACGGAAACGATCACGGCTCAGGTACGGGTGATGGCTTCTTACCGGGCACCATACATTTCGTTCGGCCTGTTTGTGTATCGTTGTGATATTTCCATGTTTTTTCCATGTCGGACACAGATAGGGCTGGATCGTATTTCTGAGAACTTCCGTCAAGCCCATGCAGAGAGGCAGGAGCTGATTCGGCAGTGGGAGAGCACCATTGAGCAGATGAAGAGGAGGGACAGTGAGATGGAGCAGTACACATCGGTAACCAGCAGGGGGAGATGTAATGCCTTTAAGGAATGACAAAGTAGTATATGGCCAGTTCAGGGTGGCACGGGTCAAAAAGGCTGAAAGGTTCATGTCAGCTGTGTGATGTAGAGTTTTGAATGTTCAAATATTTGATTCAGATGAATTGCTGGCAATAAATTGCCCTCCATGTTTTGATTACGAAGCAGAATTGTACACAACTATACCCTAAATCTTTTTAAATGGCTGATGCATATGATTCGAACATTTAAATGTAAAATGGTGAATGAAGCCCACAGCAGGTGTAACTCTCTCTTCCTCCAGCTACTCGCTCAGGCGAACCAGGAGGTGAGAGAGAAGGAGGCCATGACTAAGGAGAAGAAGAACTTTCTGGACAGGGAGGTGGAGAACAACAGGGAGCTTGAGAGGAAGATTGCGGCGGGGGAACGGCAGGCCGCTAAGCTCAGGCAGGAACTCCAGGAGAAGGAGAGCACCCGTGTCAGACTGCAGGATGAGGTGAGCGTCTTCATCGCCATTGCATCCTTATGAGATCACTGGCTTACAGCAAATGCTGATACACCAGCAAAGCTATTTGCAAGTAATACTCCCATTGATACTTTGCAAATTGCTATGGGGGTTGGGAGTGGCTTGGCATGTTAGGCCGCTGTTTGTGATCGGAAGGTTGCTGGTTCAAATCCCAGAATCAACAACTAGATTTCGGTGCAGGGTGCTTGAGCAAGGCCCTTACCCCCACCTGTTCCTGAGACCATCTGGCCCTGCTTTCTGCCAAACGGAATGCAATTCAAGCTGAGATTCTCATGCAGAATTTTAATTGAGCTTCTTGTGTAAATTTGTTCAGTAATGGCAAAGCTAGTGTGAGGTCTCAAGCCTGCAACTTTTTGGCTCTAACTGGTAGTAAGTGAAATGCGGATGCAGACCTCACAGTGTACAGGATCGCTGTCTGATCTGACAGGATGGGATTTAACAGGACAATAAAGGAGCCCGCTTGCTGGCTCCTGCTCCCTATAACCGTGGCACACAGTTTGCTCTTATGGCATTTCACGCAAATAGGAACGATTTATTTTTGCTTTAATTATTTCTTGTTGTTCTCCCTCTATTCAGCTGGAGAGCCTGAGGTTCAGTGTGGATGGAGCAGCTACAGAAGTGGAGGCCAGGAGATGCCAGCTGTCTAGCATGAAAAAGGACATCCTGCACAAAAGCCACAAGTAGGAGCCCTTTGGCGGGGCACAGTGCTTCTTGTATCTCCAACCTCGGGAGCGCTCTGACAAAATCTGTCTGGCAGATCTATCTGAATCCAGATCTAACAAAAATCCACTACCTGTCCTGTAGCTGGAGGTTTCAGGTTCGCACGTTATTGTGAGTTGCGCCGTCAGCGTCAGCTGGCTGGTTCCCGTAGGCGCACGTTCTTACAAAGCCTGCTCGGTGTCTCGGTGACTGCCTTATGGCTTCCCCCCGGCTCTACCCTCCACCGCAGGGTCAAAGCAGCCCAGGCCTATAACGCCGCCCTGGAGGAGAAGCTGGAGTGCGTAACGGAGACGGCCGTGAGTGTAGAGGAGAGGGCCGCTCAGATGGAGCAGATGCTGAAAGAGGATGAGCAAGCGGTTAAGGTGAGCTCCCCCCCGTAGACTAACTAACACCTCTAGTCCTCATGGACCCCCATACATTTCAGATTTGCTTCTTAACTGTTGTCTAAAAAATACCAAGTCACTTAATGTCCCAAAGAATTGCTTTTATAATACACTTTAGAACATTACTGAACACCAGTATACCTTCTACCATTCTTTGTTCTTGAAGACTGGAAATTTCCACCCATAACTTATTCGTAGTGCTAATAGTAGACCCTTAAAAATAACGTTACAAAGAATAGCCCACACTGGTAATCATTGCCCTGCAGATTTACTGGCACATAACTGGCACTCGTCATGTCAATTGTCGCAAAACGAACACACCCTCAATTTCTTCACCAGCTGTTTATGAAAGTGCTCTTTATAAACTCATTCTTGTTCAGTAAGCAGGTTGGTGCCTGTATCTGCTATTTCTGGGAGTGCACTGTAGACCTGACTCACTTGGGGTGTTATGCATAACATTTTCAGCTGCACAGTGTGAGAATACAGATGGGTCATTCCCCATTTGGAGTCAGAACTGAAGTGGATACATTTTTAATTTGCTTTTTAATTGTTCTGATCATTCATGATATTAGCATTAGTGCCACAGATACAGCGTAACATCAGTAACTCCAGTGACATTCTGAGTAAAATGGAAGATTTTTTTAAAATGACTCCTCCATGGGCAGTAAGGTGACTTTGTGAAACTAAAATCAGCCGTATAAAAGACATGGAATTATTCTGACAAAAATTCAGTTACCCAGCCCCTGCAGTGCATTACACCAGTGACATGTAGAAGTTATGTGCTATCTGAGAAACAAAATTATCCATGAATTTATTAAATAAAATGAGTAAGTATGGATTCACCTTCTCCTTCTTTGAGATGTTTCCTCTACGATTACTCTTGACTCAGGAAAGCAGTTTATTTAAGCAAGATATAACTCCCCAGGCGCTGAAATAGCTGCTTACTGCTGTGTCATTATGTCATATAAGGGTTAAATGCAGAGGGCACGTTTAGTTTTATATTACAAACTATATTACATGTTGTGTGACAGCTGTTTTAAAGGTGTAGTGCAGCTGTGAGACAGGAGGAAACCTCTGTGATGTGGTTTCCCTGCTCCAAATGGAGCATGACCCCCATGGTCTTTCATGTAGGAGATGGAATCCCTGTTGCTCCATCACCGGGAGGCACTGTTCAAGAATACCCAGGAGCTGGAGGCCCTCAAAGCCAGAGAGATGGAAACTGAAGCAGAGATTATGGGGTGCAGAGCATCACTCTCCAACCTGGACAGCCGGCTGAACAAGATGGACCAGACCTCCCTAAAGCAACAGAAAATTATTTACAACCAGGCAAGTTACTAGCTAGACCTGTCAGACACAGTGCATGCAGCTTTCTTTGATATTGATATTAGCTATTGGTGTTTTTGGGAAGTCTCTATGAGTCAGCCGTCACTCATGCTTGCAAGCATCTCGCACAAATAAATTGGTGTGTGAATTCTGTGTGAATTCCCAGTGATGATAGCTCTGCAGCATAACCTTACTTCACTGGGACTCGGGTTCAAGTCTCCGCCTGGGTTCCATGTGTGTGGGGTTTGTATGTTCTCCCCGTGTTGTCATGGGGTTTCCTGCGGGTGCTCCAGTTTCCCCTCGCAGTCCAAAAACATGCTGAGGCTAATTGGAGTCACTAAATTGCCCATAGGCATAGTGCATGTGTGAGTGTGTACCCTGCGATGGGCTGACCTGCCGGCCTGGGTTGTTCCCCACCTCGTGCCCGGCTCTGGACCCCCACTGCGACCCAGAAGGATAAGCAGTTACAGAAAATGGATGGAACCTTTACAGCAGTACCAGGCAAACCTTTACAGCAGTACCAGGCAAAGTCTTTTTTAGGGAAAAGTACTCGCTGCTTATGGTAACTGTGGTGGCCTAATGGTTAAGGAAGTGCACTTGCAATTGAAAGGCTGCAAATTTGATTCCCCAACCAGCAAGCTACCACCCCCAAGCACTGCTCCCTGAATTAGCTGCCCACTGCTATGTCACGTATTTACTCCATGAGAGCCAAGCTTGGCCATGAAGGGCAGCCACTCGTGCAGTGCCCAGGGAGCTGGGGGTTAAGGGCCTTGCTCATGGGCCCACAGACAGCCAGAGGCTGGGCTTGAACTGGCAACCTTCTGGTTACAGGCACACTCTGGCATCACTGCTGAGCCACACTTTGCCCCCAAATATGGGTTAACTATAGAGGATGCTGTTTTGTGACGTCAATTAATCACCTTCCCTTATATTGGGATACTCAACTGATGAACTCCAGTTCAAAATCACAATTCTATTCAGAGACCCCCACCTCCCCACCCACCGGTAGAAATATGTGACTCTCAGGGTCCCGCTTGGAATACTGTAACAACCCAACCACTACCTACACAGTATTACCTAGGTGTACCTAATGAAGTAGCTATGGAAACCTGCGTGGGAAGCTGCCAAAATGAAGAGCAAATCGACCGTGACGCGCATTTGTGATGGATGTGCTCACATTTCTTTGGGGCAGATATATAGCTGTGTTAACTGATACGCTCTTGTGGAACCAGGACTTCCAGATCCAGCAGCTGGAGAGGAAGATTTCGCGGCTGAAGGGGGAGGTGACCGGGGAGGAAAGGCGGATGCTGGAGGCCAAGGTGTCCGAACTGTCCGACGCCTTGGAGGAGAAGAGGAGAACCTCCAGCATGCTGGCCCTGCAGCTGAAACGTCTCCAGGTGCGGCCAACTTCAGCCAAGGGACAGGCCTACGGTACCTGTCCACTGGCAACCTTCTGTATAGAAATGATTCATTTTGAACTTATTTGGGATTCTGCAGAAAAGAAATGGCAATTAATTGTATATAAATGAACGGTTGTTCTTTCAAAGAGGCAACTAGTATTGGCTAGTGTGTGTGTGTGTGTGTGTGTGTGTGTGTGTGTATGTATAGACACACACACACACACAAACACACAAACACTGTTTATTCAAGCTTCAGAGTGAGGCAGGTCATTATGCCCCAAAAATTGTATTTATTCTGAATTGCTCAGCTGTATAAATACGTGAAATAAAACATAAACATTTTAGCTAAACAAGATAATAGTAACAGTAGTTGTTTGTGAGCGTCTTTGCCCTGTGCTAGACTGGCATTTTATCCTCATGTCTCTGTCAACACTTGCCAAGCTATAGTTCCTGTTTCCAGGACAACATTCGGTGCGTGCACAAGGAGACGGAGAAGACAGGAGTGGAGAAGTCAGACGTGGCCGCTAAGATCGAGGAGCTAAACCTCTTCAACGATACCTCTGAGAAAGAACTGAAGAGGCTCAAGCAGAAAAAGCAGGTGAAGAGACTTCCCCTCAGTCTCAGTAACGGTAGCTCAGCGTCGGGGGGGGGCGAGGGCCAGTCTGGTGACTGGTGACCTCACTACAGGATGCCATGGTGGAGGACAACATCCTGAAGCTGGAGACCAAGCGCCTGAGAGACCTGCTGTACGACAAGGCCGACGGCGTCCTCTCCCTGGAGAAGCAGAAGCTGCGCCTGCAGGCGGCCATGAGCCAGCGGGAGGAGGAGGTGGAGCTCCACCGTCAGATGGTCCGCAAGCGGATCCGATTGGCCGAGCAGGAACAGCAGGTGCTCAGGTGATTGGCTCAGCCGCTCCAATCCTGGACTTTCCTTGTCCTAATGACTTCATTTCTTAATGTGTTTTTTTTCCCAATGAATAAATGTACTCAAATAAGAGGTCAGATTTTTGAAAATGATGCTACTACAATACAAAATGAATTTATTTTAAGGCTCTTTACGCATCTTTGCCAGGGGTGCCAATAATTGTGGAGGGTGCTGTAGTTGCTTCCATCCATCCATCATTCATCCATCCATCCCATTTTTCCAGAGCAAAATGACTGTAATATGTTGGACAATTAAGGGAGACACTGATGAAAACAGCCCACCCACAGCAGCTCTTCGCACTATTCATGCACACTGTGACTAACATAAGCAAAGGAGTCATTTCTGAGAAGTCAGTTGTTTGAATGTGCACAATGGAGCTTATTCTAGTTCATAGTAGAGCACACACACACACACACAGACACACACAACCATGGACAATTTCGAGAGCCCAGTTCCCGTAACTGCAGGAGGAAACTGGAGTTTCCAGAGAATGCACACACAACATAGGGAGAGATTTTGCAAACTTCACACGCACATAGACAAGGAGTGTTGCCAGCCGCTAAGCAATTGTTCCACCCCAGGTCAGCATTTTTGCCTATTATAAGCATTATTTATAGATCATAATGTGGCATGTTTACGTTTGTGTTGGCCTCTCATGTCAGCGCCGAAGTCCATGAAAGGTTCTCCAAGATCGACAAGATGAAAAAGAGGTATGAGATACTGACTGTATCCATGGCTGCCCCCGAGGGTGAAGAAGAGACATCTCAAGCTTATTACATCATCAAGGTGACCGCTTTCTAAGCCGCTAAAGCAACATCTCGTCTGGTTTGTTTGTTTGTATGTCTGATCCCTTTTACTCCCTTCTTCAGGCTGCGCAGGAGAAGGAAGCACTCCAGCGTAAGGGCGATGATCTGGACACTATTATCAGCAAGACAGAGAAGGAGATCCAGGCTCTGGAGAACACCTTGCAAGTGGTCAACAGCCGCAATACCACTTACCGGAAATCATTCCACAAAGTAGATGAGTCAAGTAGGCGTAACGCGTTACTTCAGGGTGCCCATCCGCAAGCGACCTTTCAGGTGTGCCCTCTGCTGCAACCACTTAACCTTTTTCTGTTGGTCATTCTGCATGACAGGTGAGGAATATCAGGAAAAGCTCAAGCTAGAGGAGCAAAAGAGGGCTGCAGAGGAGAAGTATAAATACAAAAAAAGGCAAATTAAAGAGCTACAGGATGACATTCAGGTATGCATGTGGTGCAATTTTAGCTAGTTTCCATTTTCCCAGAATCCACTGCCACTGTTAGAGCAGACGTATTTGTTTCAGTACAGTAAATTCTTTATGATGATATATCATCATAACAAGTTACAAATACTGTATAAAAGCGAAAGCATTAAATCCAATAATATAATAATCCAATCCAATAATAATTATAATAATAATAATAATAACTATGAGTATTAACAATTAGTAATGTTGATGTTGCACAGTGCTGGCATTATCCTTCAGTATGTTTCAGTCACGGGAGAGGGAGAGGATGTGAAAAAGGATGTGTATTATCAAATGTCCTACCTGCTTTGTTTTCATTGACATTCATGTTGGGGGGTGTGTGGATTTGCAGGTTACGGTACCCACTCCTCAAAGAGAACTGTTGCCATATAATGGGGGGTTTTTAGTGTGACATACTGCCAGGAGATATTGCTGTTGTCAAGGCTTACGATAGTCCCATGGAAACAGTAGGGCTGTCTAACATGCATGCCCCTCTGGATCAGGATCTAACAGAATCCTAACTGCAACATTCTAAATGCATGTAAGCCAGAAATGCTGGATTTAAACTTAAGGCCCCGAATAAGAGTGACACGCATACTGCAGCCCATGCCTTTCCCATACCTAACAGAAGGCTCGGGATAAGAGTGACACGCATACTGCAGCCCATGCCTTTCCCATATCTAACCGAAGGCTCAGGATAAGGGTGACAGGCATACTGCAGCCCATGCCTTTCCCATACCTAACCGAAGGCTCAGGATAAAAGTGACACGCATACTGCAGCCCATGCCTTTCCCATACCTAACCAGGGGCATAGGCTCACATCAGAATGCAGCTCTGGTAGAACACTGTCCTCTTACCGCTAAGCAGAGAAATGTAGGGAGTGCCATGCTGGTGTCGTCGATGACTGCATTACATGCTGGCCGACCTGTGGCACGGGCCTGCTGTTCAAATACATATAGCAAAAAGAGAATATGGGTGACGTGTATTTTTAAGGCGATGCTTTTTTGTAAAGTGACATACAGTTTAGCCAGTCCTCAAAGCAATAGGGGTTGAAGGCCATCCTTAGCTGTGGGATTTGAACTGGGAAATTCTGCTCACGAGCACGGGGTTCTAACCTCCCACTGCCTCTATTCTTCTATGTAAAGCCTCACATATAAATGCTACGGTAATCTATTAACTTCCTAGTTAGTGGCTTCCATAAAATACTGAGATACAAAGGTCAGGTGCAATACATTGAGTCTGCTGTCACTTCGGTTATGGAACAGTAATGCATTTTGTCACCTCCAGACTATGAAGAATGCTCTTGAAATCCTGAGCCATGATGAAGCCGCACAACGCGAAAGGACGGAAGGGGCCCGGTCTCACCTGCTGACACTGAGTAGTGAGCTGAGCTTGCAGGAGGAGAAGCTGGATCGTGTGCGGAAGCAGGTGTGCCAGTGATGATGCCACCTTCTGCTCTTTGCACTTCCACAGGCCAAAGGAAGGGGGCGCTCAACATGTCTAAGTGGGCAGGCACCTTTGTGCAGCAAACAATCCAGATTAAATAGATTATTTATCCAATAGTGTAAGGATGTTAGGTTGGGATGACGAAAAGAACCATTTGTATTAGGACTTATCGTGCGTTTCCGAGCCGGATTCCGAGTCTCGAGGCCGGAAGTGACGACATGCGCGCTCCCGTCTCTCGAAAATCCGAGACAAAAGGTCAGACAAAAACTGGTTGTACTGCTGGGAGACGTTTTGGAGATATAATGAATGGCATTCTTTCTGTGGCAATTAAAATGCCATAAAAATACATTTGAAGAATGCAACAGAAACATCACTTCCCAGAAATCATGACCCGGTTACTCGAGATAATCCACATACTTTGTAGTGAGCAGTTCTTAATGTTGGAACTGTTTTCTTCTACCAAACTTCACACACCAATCGTACCACTGCGTAGAAGATACGAGCATGAGCAGCCTGGCGATATCTCATTAAATAATGTTAGTTGCAATTCAAGATTAAATCGCACATTGAATCACTAGTGTGATTTGCCTGGCAGGCAATACACATGCAGATATCTGTCACCATACCGATCTGATTCAGCAATGCAATACTGCCATGGTAATATTATGTAAATAATTACACAATCTAAGGTGAGATTCTTCCTACGAGTGACTCGTTCAACAACAGCGAGGTCACACCCTGCCCCTCCCCAGCCACTAATAACCCATTATCTTTGACTACATTTGAATTCAAATCATACTATGCTCCTGTAAAAAAAAGAGGAATAACTACTTCGCCGTTTATTGACCCAAAAGGACAACACCACAGGTATGTAAGGCACAGCAAGTGTGTAATATTCTTGGCAACCTCAAATGAAGGTACAAGTAGTGGGGCACTGGAATGTTTTCTGGCAAATTACATTCTTGCTCCCCACTGGGACACACAGATACAGGCTGGGCTCAGAATTCAAGGCTAACCGTTTATCTGCCCCCGCCCCCAGGAGCAACTGCAAGAGTCTTGCAGTGATATGATCACTCAGAGGTGGGTAATTCAGGTCCAGAGAGTAAAAATCCAGACCAGGATTTTGCTTCAACCAACCAGTTTAGCATTAAGAGTCTCAGTGTGCTCAAATAGCTGGTTGAAACACAGTCCTGGTCTGGATTTTTACTCTTGGGACCTGGATTACCTACCTCTGATGGGATTTGAACCAACGACCGTCCAATTACAGGCATACAGTAGTAATCCACATACTACAACAAGCACTAAGGCTTAATCCTCTCATTTGCTTAGTTCATACAGTGTCTTTTTCCTTTGATATCCTAGTAATATTTGGGTGTTTTATGCCTATTATATGAGGTTTTCTTTTAAATTCAATTCAAAATGTTTTAGTTAAATTCTCCCTCCATCACAGTGCTCAAAACTGACCAGGGGGATTCGCTCTGCCAGGAAGACCAAGGAGGAATCCTCGGAAGAGCGAGACATTGATCTCCGAGAGCTCAGGGAATTCAACAAGACAGTGAATAAGATGCTGTTGGCAGTGAAGCAGGAACACCCAGACCTGAGAGAGGCCATCGATATGTACTTTCAGCAGGTATGGTGTCCACTAAACCACAAAATCGTCTGTACAATAAATGTAAATATAAATCTTAATAGCATTAAATGCACAAATACAATTCCCCTCTGGGTCCCAGACTTCTGTACTTAACCCTACACACTAGGCCAGCAAAGAATTGCCTGATTGATGATTAAAATATTAAAATCATTTCAAATGCTGTCAGTTGTTGAAAGATGTGAATGAGTTTAGGCACTTTAATAATCACACCAATAGATAATATGAGACCGCACAAAGATAAACTAATGAAATGGGATCCTGGTGACTATAGTGGTACCGACCCGTCAGAGGACATCTCTACAGCATCAGAATGTTTTAAAAGACTAAACAGAAGGGGGTGAATGGAAAATGTCTGTCCTTGTACCTGTAGGCCGGTCTGCCCGTACCACCTTCCCCCCCCACCCCACTGAGCAGGACCAGCTCCAAGCCTTCCTCTGGTCGGAGCTCAGCATCCTCACTCCGGTAAGACCAAGAAGGATGTGGTTCCCGGCTCCATCTTAATCCGTCCATCTCCCGCATCTGGATCACTGAGTACTTGTGCCTTTCATGCACAGCCTGTCGGCGGCCTCTCCGAGCAGCAGCGGTACCTCCTCGGCCCCGCCTGCCGACACGCGGACTGTGGAGCTAGGCATGGGTCTCTCGGTGACGTCCCCGCCCCTCTCGGCCCCGCCTCCCGACACGCGGACTGTGGAGCTAGGCATGGGTCTCTCGGTGACGTCCCCGCCCCTGGCCACACCGTCCCCACGGGATTCCCGGCCCGGGAGCGGCGCCAGTGGCAGCAGCAGTGTCTGCAGCCAGAAGCTCCGGAGAAAGAGACCATAGAGTGGCCAGGACACACTTAGCGCTCCCTGGGCTTCTTTTACCTAAGACCTACATGACATTGAAATATGCGTGATTTACCAGCTTCTAAGTGGTTAAACAAATTCAGCTGTGACACACTAACTAGTACTAAAAAAATAAATAATAGAGGAATAAAATCACTCTTTGCCAGCTATCAGATAGCAATGATGTACTTTTAATAAATATGCTTCATTGGAAATAGATATCAGACCAGGACAGTTGCTAGACTAAGCTCTACTGGAGCTCAGGGCTTATAGCAGCCAGTACTGTAATAACTCCCAATAACGCAATAATGCTAATAACATAGTAATTATTCCATTCTCAATGTAATGAAAGTCGATAATGCAATGACTGGCCAATAATGTCATACATTTTCTGAAGCAATAATATATGAACTTTTTGCTGATCATGCAGTAAGTTATTACATTATTGGCCAGTTGTTACATTATCACAGTAAGAATGGGGAAATTTATTATTTTTTAGGCGTATTATTACATTACTGGTAGTTATTACTTTAAGTTTAAGTTATTACTCAACTTGAATGCCTGCTGCGTGTGTGAACCGTGCTAGACAATGTGCTATTTTATTCCTTAGCCCGAAATTACTGCCACTGCCATACTGATGCCAACTACGGGAGCCAATGATGTTTGAGTGAAATAGAAATCAGAATATCTGTATTATTTAAAAACTGTGTTATCGGCTGTGTTATCATTCCTCAGTCCTGATTCTTATTTTGCGTGCCGAAACACGGATTGCTGCGTGCTTACCGCATGCACCGGCTACTACCTGCAGCTTACCGCATGCACCGGCTACTACCTGCACACTGTCATGCGGCTTACCGCATGCACCGGCTACTACCTGCACACTGCCTGCAGCTTACCGCATGCACCGGCTACTACCTGCACACTGTCGTGCGGCTTACCGCATGCACCGGCTACTACCTGCACACTGTCATGCGGCTTACTGCATGCACCGGCCACTACCTGCACACCTGCAGCGATGTACTGACCCGGATTGCAAGGTGCCCGTCTCAGCTTGTATTCGGGATTAAATTACATTGCTTTATTTAACATTGTGGATTTAAAAGAATATTTTCCCATTATTATCAAAATAATGGACTGCCAGATATAGGAGCTTGTTAAAATGCAAAAGATTTACTGAGGCACAACAGATCACTGCTGGGGCACTGACCCCAGAAAAAGGGATCTAGCGGGGGGAGCCTATCCCAGAGGCTACGGGCACAAGGCAGATTAGGACCCCAACCTACTGCAGGGCACAAACCATTCACACACACATTTTCACAATATGGCAACTTTAATCATGTTGTGCATGATTGTATAGAATTATATTTATATCAAATGCTAAGCTTTCATTAAAACACCAAAGCACATGCAAGACATTATGTAAAACAAATATTTATAATTAAGCAGAAAATATTTATGTATGAATTTTCAATGTGTGAATTTCATTCGGTACTTGTACATTGTAACTGGTAGACCCATATTTTTCTCTGGAATCATTTCAAAGGTAAATTAGCTGCACGTTCAGAGAAGACTGTCTGCACACCATAGGTGTGCCATACTGAGATTTTATTTTTGCACTTGTCTCCATTCCTTTGGCCATCTTTAGGTGTAGTCAATAAAGTGCTTTTATGATCAATTTGTAAATAGCTATTACATCAGTTATCTGAGTTATACATACACAC
>JAODKM010000042.1:11056572-11080383 GCA_026780845.1 Petrocephalus sullivani
GGGGGGGGGGGGAGAGGTTGGGGTGGAGTTCAGACAGGGTAGTAATTCTGTGCTTGCCATCCATGTTTTTTTTTTTTTTAAATGATTTTTAAAATACACAGGCAGAATTTAACATTTAAATTTGAAAACTTAAACTAAAATTTCCTAATGGAATTCTACATTTATATAATGAAACTCTAGATTTATATAATAAATGAAGGCATTTTTATTTTACATGATTGACATGAACGATTTTAATATTGGAAGTGAAACATCAATATTTCATACAGCAGTGAACTACTGCCCAGGAACATTTAGACTTTGCTGTGGTTTGTCTTGTGGCCTTTTTAGCTAGAAACAATAAAATCAAAACATTTAATTGAAGACATGGATGAGTCTTGCCATGGGCGTGTTTTTCTCAAACGAACACTTCTACGTTTTATTGAATGCCTGCATATTTTGAAACAACGGTAAAGTTTGATTTGACTTAAAACAACGTAAACTTGACCGTGTTCTTGGCAGCTCCCTTGAAACATTGCTATGGCAACGTGTTCTTGCTCAACAGACATAAGACTTTTCCTTCTTTTGATTACATCTCCAGTTCTCTTCATGTTCTATGTGATCAGTGGCTAACTCATGTGAGACCGCCAGGCATGAGTGAAGTATACTATACTATACACTATATAGTATAACTTGGACTAGGTAACAAACGGCTAAATTAAAACTGAAACAAGAATAAAATGAAAAGGGTGCGGGGCACTAAAGGCTGGATGTTGGTACAACGTCCCACTATAGGAATGAGTCATAACATTATGAAAAACTCTTATTGCCCCATTGCTCAGTAACTTCACTCAAATTCCATGTACTTTCTTAGTTATTGCTTTTACCTTTTTATATTTGAAATGTCACAAGTATGTTGTAACTGTTCTTATTAAACACTTTTAAGGGTGACTGGCCCTCATTGTGATTAGTAAAGATCATTCTGTAAGAGTCATTTTTATGGCATGTTATGCTGAAATGTAGGCAATTTTAACAGCAAATTTAACAGGCCACTGGACAGTCCACGTTTTTGTTCCACCCCAGCTCCCTGAGCGATAGTCCACATTTCTGATCCATCACTTGATCCAGCAAGGGAGAGCGCAAAAATGTGGACTGTCCTGCAGTACCGTGGGACCACTGATTTAGAAAACATTCTAAAGACACTCGAGGGGTGTTGTTTTAAAGGACTAAAATAATATTTTAATAGAAGAAGTGTTTTGTGATGTTTTTTATGAATAATAATAATAATGATGATGATGATAATATTGAAAATCTTAATTTCTTTATATAGTTTTGTTTGTCGTACAGATCCAAGCCTGGGAGGCTTTAAACTGGAAGAGTGAGTCTTCCTGCTCGACCCAGTTTAGCTTGACAGCTGAGTTAAGGTCCCATCTGATTTGGTCTTGGAGTGTCATTCAGGTGAGGATCTAATGTTTGGTAGCCAGAAGGTGAAAAGCAAATGATCCCCATAATCCCCGATGGAGGGGAAGCCAAGGGGAGAGTGTGTTTTTTCAAACAGTCGTCATTGAGTGAGCTCAGAGGGACCTAAAAGGGGAAGGTGAGATGGAGATGGTGCGCCGATGTTAGGAGACACGCAACCGTTTCACTTTCAAAGAATTCCAGCTCTTGCTCGTCAGTCATATTTCCTGTCGCTTTGTTTTCTGCCATGGAGCTCTACCTTGCTTGCATTGTTAGACAGAATTATGTACAGCCAATAAACCTACCTAACACCCCAGCTATTCTTACTTGGAGGGGGGCCACATCCTTCCAGACTGAAAGGGGTATCAAAAATCAGAGAGGGGAACACTCCAGGCAAAAGGGGCAGGTGGTCAGGCCCACATGGATGGCCCCCACTGCCCTCCAGGTACATCCCTGGTGGACTAACACAGTATCTAATATGACAAAAATAGTGTTCATCTTAATGATATATTTACACACTGTCAGAAAAAAGGATGCAGTCCTGGTACTGTTTACCAAGGTACAAATAACATCAATGTACCCCCAATGTACAAAAACAAGTCAATTTCTGTTCCTAAAATTTCTGTACATTTCTTTACATTTACCTACAGCTAGGGTACAGTTGGCAGACCCTCGAGGGTACAACCCCAGTGACAAGCAGTTTTACCCTCAATGGTACAAATCTGTACTTTTTTCTGACGCTGCAGTTTACAAGAAAAAAAAAAATAACGTACTCATACTCACAGTATTACAGCTAATAAAGGTAAAATATGTTGCACCAAACTTACCTTGATAGATGGCTTATTGTGTGATAGCTGGACGCCTAGCCGACATAATCCAGCACTGGCTGCTACAAAGTTATTTCCTTCAGGTTGTTTTAATCCATCTGGCGACGACGTCCGTTCGCTTGTAGACTCACAGCACCAGGGGCTGAACATTGGCTTCCTGAGGCTCTTGGACAGTCACCTCTTTTTACAACATCTGACAAGCCGAGCGCATTTTGGTGTGATGTGCTTCCATACTCTTGTCGGATTTTGAGAAAACTGTTGCCATGGGGAGACCAAAAAAAAAACACGTGGGTCTTTGAGTCAAGGACTAATCTGAGTCTGAATCGCCATGTTAAGACCCTAACCCTAACTCTCCTTTATGACATGTCCCCAATGCAATTTGTCAGGGACATTTACTAGAGAAAATGAGGGATGGGAACGATCGATAAGGGATGGGTTTTAAAATCTTGGGTGATCAGATCACAGGTGGACACCGCTAAATTCAGTTGTAAACAAGATGCATTGTGATCCAGTAACGCAAACCACCTATCGGTGTGGTCGGGGATGCATTTGACCACACATCTTTCGTAGAGTGAATGGTAATGCATGCCTGATAATAACGTCACCATTACTGTGGTCGGGACGTAACCAAATCTGAACACCCGAGGTGAGCTGGACAGCTTGGAAATGCGAGATTGACACAGGTGTAAATAGAGACGTGTCTCGACTGTCCACTTGTAATCTGATCACTCAAGATGCATTTTAAAGTGCAAACGGGGCCTTTGTGGTTTAAACTAACGGAATTATTTAGTTTAATTTAATTCAAGAGGTCTTGCTCTGCGTTCAAAGTGATGCTGTGTCTTGGCAAAGTCAGCTTTGTCTTGATCAGACAGGTGCTGTCACCATCTTCTCACACTCTCCCCAGGGCACGTGGGTGTTTAACCCCTGTCAGGGCCCAGCCAGCACCTCCACATGCTAGCCAAAACGTAGAGCAGGACCCTGCTGGGCATTTTTCTGCTGCCCTTGTGTCTGCGTATACTTCTTTCAGCATTTCAAGTGTTTGTAACACCTCTGCCGTTAAATAACAATTATTTGTCTCAGTTTAAATAGCATATTAAAACACAGCTCACTCACGAAGGGATGTGAAACACGGGCATTGGAGTTTGCATGCTCTAAAGTGCCCATAATGTGAGACTGTGTTTGTGACTCTCTGCAGAATGCCCCCCCATCCATGATCATTCCCCTGGCTTGTGCCCTGTGCTGCCCCTCACAAGTATGCACTGCATATTTATTTTTATTATTATTTTTTTTTTTTTGCAAACTGCAGCCTGGTTCTTCTCTGTTTTCTCTTTAATGAAGGGCTTCTTCCTGACTTTATGGGACTTCAGTCCTGCTTCTAGGAGCCTGATACTAACTGTCCTAGCTGTGCATATCACACCACTTAATGTTTCCCATTCCTTATGAAAGTCATGTCATCCTCCGATTCGTGAGGCACTGCTGGATAAGCTTACGGTCACCTCTGGCATTAGAAAGTCACTTCTGCCCTCTACCTGGCAGGTTTCTGGTCATTCCCAGTGTCTCCTGCTTCACCTTGTTCTTGTGTACCGCCGTCTTGGAAACCTTGAGCCTGGAATCAGCCTGCCATGCAGTGTAGCCTTCTGCCAGCAGGACCAGGATTAAACCAGGATTTAACAATGCAGATTTTTTTTAAATTATAGAGTGGTCTCTTAATTTTTTCTGTTGCTGTATGTGGTGTTATGTCTTGTTCACTGAAACATGTGTGAAATGTTAAGGTGTACATAAATGCTGCTTAATAATGCTCTATGAATGCATTAGAAATGCATTATGAAGGTGGACAATTTAAATCATTATTTAAATTAAATCATTTTGTTAATTTTATAATTGATAACAATGATCAGCCTTAATCCATATTGGCCCTAATATTGCCTAGTACTACTCGCATAACAGCAGTGACTTTTGGCTTCCAGTTGCTTGTAAATATTGCTCGTAAAATAAAATTAAATGTCAACTGACAATTAAGCAAACTAGTTCTTCTAAATATTGTATAACTTGTCTGAACATGCAATTTACCCTGAAATGTTTTGATGAGCAGATTACATGCTGGTGCGTCCCTCTGTTGATTAATGCTGGTTTGTGAGATTATCATGCATCAGTTATAAGGAAAGACTTGCTTGCGTTAATGTACAGATTTGATGGTGCTGTCGTCAGGTCAGTGATTCCCCCACCCAATGCTCAAATACACAGTACCGTGCAAAAGTTTAGGGTCACTTAGAAATTTCCCATTCCTTTCTCAGAACAACAAAACACTGATGAGTTTCAGAAGAAATTCTTTTCAGAAGTTTTTTTGGGCCATTTTGCTTCTTCAATCAAACCCATTCCTGCTGATGCTCCAGATACGTAACTAACCTTAAGAAGGTCAGATTTATTGCTTCTTTAACCAGTACAATAGTTTTCAGCTGCACTAACCCTATTTCCAAGGGGATTTCTAATATGATAAACTTGGATTAGCAAACACAATGTGACACTGAAACACTGATGGTTGCTGACAGTGGGCCTCTGTACACCAGTGTAAATATTACATGAAAAGTCAGCTACATATCCAGCTAAATTTACAACATTAACGGCCTACTCTGTATTTCTGACTCACTTGATGTTATTTTTTATAAAAAAATAGCTTTTCTTTCAGAAATAAGGAAATTCTGTCAGTGACCCCAAACTTTTGAATGGTACTGTATATTCCATCAGCTAAATCTCTCAGTCCTGGAAAGGGTTGGAGCCCTCTTCTGGGTTATTCCGGACCATGGTGATCCTTGCATAGGACATAGGGAATAGAAAAAGCATTGGCTATAGAGTATAGAATAGAATCTATACATAGAGTATACTATAGAATATAGTACAGAAAATGGATGGATGGATATTTTTCAGTGATTGCAGTAGCTATTTAAATTAGCAAATCAATAGAAACACAAGTGCTTACAGGCATGTAACTTTTATTTGCCTATACTGAACAACTAGGTCGTGTCATATATTTTATTAGATTTACTCTAGCCCAATAAATTCTGCACAGAATTACTGGAGCATTAGGTTAATCCTTAAGGGACACAAATAGAACAACAGCTCAGCATGTAAAAATGCTGCCCAGTCTCCTGTCTCACCTTATGGAACTGATGGGACTTCAGCAGGGCCCAAATGAAAGCCTCTGCCATGGGCTCAGAGCAGTAGGCGATGGGCAGGGTGCTGCTTCACCGCACGTCTAACATGTTACAGTGCTGCTAACAGACTAAATTCTAAAAAGTGTGTAAAATAAACAACCTTTTTGAAGAACACCAGGTTTGCACAGTAGTTTAATTTTTATTTGTGTGGTTTAAAACAATATATTCTGCAAATACCAACTCTGTGATAAGCTCTTTATGATTTTTTGCTAATGCTATGACCCTACAGGGGCCAAATCAGGGAACAGGCCCCACACTTCCCAACCTGTCAACCGCACAACAGACTGCTAAGATTCTAATCCTCTAAATTTCATAGGTCGTCTTCAAAACCATTTGTCCTTTTGCTTCATTTGTAGAAAGTAATATATTTGACAGGGATTTCTACAATTCAAATGTTGTTTTATGAGGATGCTGGAGAGGAGATGTTCTGGTCTCATCTAGCGGTGTTTTCCAATCTGCTCCTTGGGGACCCACAGACAGTCCATGTTTTTGCTCCTTGGAGCTGGGAGGGAGCAAAAATGTAGCCTGTCTGTGGGTCCCAGAGGACTGGCCTGGGAAACACTGTGCTACAGGAAAAAGTGGTTCAGAACATTGAGTGGTCCCTCACATTGTGATGTTAACCATTGGTGGTCTTGCGTCTTTGTGCATGTGTTCAACAAAATGAGGTAGTAGGCTTTCCGTGTAAAGGGAACGATAGAAGCAGAAAGTCTGATGCAATCCTGTGTATCTGCTTCCAATCTCCCGTGGCCAATCACATTGCTGAAAACAAAATGTAATGCGGAAAAAATAAATAAAACTGACTACAACGAATTTTCTATTTTCTATTTTGTTGGCTAGCGTGCTGTTTACGTGTCGACTTGCTAAGAGACGAGCTACAGGATAAGCTGGTTTCTATGCCGTCCAGCTGGCTGAATCCCAAAGGACTGGGGGCCTCCTTTGGGTCCCACAGTCAGCACCCCCTGTCTGTTATGGATCTCATTCTACTCATTTAACCCCCCCGCCACCTGAAAGCCAATATGCAAGGACAGTCAAAGATGGACCGCACACAGAAAGTGTCAAATCCATAAAAGCATGTTAGATAGACAAACATCATAAATGGCATGAATTTCTCCCGAATTCTGAGCCAGGTCTACATTCCTGCTCTTATTGTACACAGTAAGTGTTGGGTGGGGATTAATTAGCTAGATACTTCTTTGGAACAAAAGCATTTACAATATTTTCTTAGATGATATCTTGATCAACTGAGGCAGAAATGGTAAAGGACAGTCTTAATGTCACACTTTTTAAAAAGATAAGAGCAGACTTTATTTCAATTGATGATTGGGGTTTAAGTAATATTAATTTTATACTATAAAAGTCGAATTTAATTCATAATCAAAGATATATGTATAAACTGCCTTGAGGCCAACGCCCACTTCAGCTTTATGGTAAGTATGTGAAAGTAACTCTTACTACTTGCTACATTTCCACAGGTCCTAAATGCCATGCAGTAGCAGCAAATCCTGCCATATACAGTACCTGCATGGCCCTCGCCAGAACATGCGGACAGATGCCTTCTCCAAGTCCACACAGCACATGTACCAGCGGAAAGGCTACAGGTAAACTGTGTACACCCAATGTTTCCCCCACCCTGGTCTACAACTTTGACTACCTCTAACCACCCATCAAACTGACTCTCAAGACCCCAGACATGATTTGATCACTGGTGCTTAGCAAACATACACAGATACCTACCACAGAATGGTATAGCGGCAGCAGCAGTGACGTTCAGCAGACGCAGGAATCACAGCTCTTTTATTGATGGTCCCTACATGGACTGATCACAACCATCAAGTACCAACACTTCCGAAAAACACCCATCCCAACTGCCCTAACGACACACGTAAACGTTTACAGCACAGAACGTTACACTATTGGTAAGTTATAACATTATCGATTTTCATTACCTTAAGAATGGTAAAAATCACTGTTATTGCAAGGTATTATACTATTGGCTGCTACACTGTTTAAGCTCTGTTTACTGACTAGGAAGTCTCTGTATTTCGTGAAGCTTACCAAAACACTGGCCGACTTGTTAAAATTTTCCAACAATTGGTCTATTATACCTGTTTTTCATTTTAGCATCGCATTTTGAGCCAATCATAACAAACCAAAAAGACATTCCTCCAGGGTTGTGAAAAGGTAATTATTTCGAGTACATTTTTCATGAAAAAAACAAAGCTGGCTTCTGTATTTACGGCAAGTCTAATTAGTCCCAGCAGACCTGTATAAAGTACTTTTTAATATTAACGTAACGGTAACTTGAGGTTTCTGGATGTGTTTAGCATTGTGTTGCTCAATCGTCTCACAAATTCATACATTTTCATTTTGTATTGCATTCGAAGGTGATTCTAAACTTTGCTCTTTTATTAGTAACTGATCTTGATTGAGAAAAATGCACTTTACATTGTCATCTTTCTTCTTTGTACATTCCACTAGTCCAGCTTAACTGCAAAGCTGTGCTTGTAGGGCGAACGTGTACCTTATTATAGCAATTTCTCTTTTCAAGACTTTTTTTCTTACTATAACCTGCTTCACACATGGGGGGAAAAGGTTGTTTTTATTATAACTGGTTATGATGACCAGTGTACTTTTCTGGAAGCGTCTAGTAAGCCTGGCCCAAGATGGGGAGATACAGAGGAGCGTGGCGCTGGACCCATGCCTCTGCCCGCTGTCCCAGTCCTGTCCATCAGCATTGCATACCTCCAGCCCACTTGCCCGTGCAGACACGGTCTGCTCCTGAAAACCGCCGGGTAGCTGCTGGTGAAAGGATGGTGTGGGGGTTTGGGACACTGTGAGTTAGCTTCAGCACGGGTGCAAATGTGCTGAAACCACCCAGAGAGGAATTTAGGGGAATACTTGTGTTGCCATTTTACCTTCGGCGTGCTGAGTGCAACCGGTTAGTCGCCATGTCGGGGAGGGAGGTTTGACCTCATTTGCAGAGATGTGGATACTAGCTAGTATCCTCTTTTCCTACAATGGCATGGGCTGTGCCTGCCTGTCGCGTGGACCAAACCTGTTATCCAGCTATTCAGTCAAAGCTAAAGGTATCACAGGAAGAAACGGTGGTAGAGAATCAGGGGCTTAAATGAAGAGAAAGTTGGACGTTACCCAAGCCTATCAGAGGGAACCAGAAGGGTCTGCATTGGGATGTTGGAATGGTGTCAGATAGAAGTGCCAAGAAGGTTCTTCATGTTAATTACTTGGGGAAACTGATGATGTGGGCTATGGCGTTTCAGAATGAGTTGAGTATGAGATCTTATGAGATCTGCTACAGAACACAGCTCCATGGACAGAGAGAGGAATGGTTTATAAAGACTCGCTTTATTAGGTACACCTAGCTAGGACCAAGTAGGACCTACTTTTGCCTGCAGAATTACTTCTGGGTTGGCAACTTTGTGTTCCGAGTCATGCTATTGACCAGGGGTGGGCAATCATATCCAGAAAGGGCTGCTGTGCATGCAGATTCTCACTGCAACTTCCTAATTAGGTAATTAATTAGAGGACTGATTGAAGACCTCACACCGGGGTTTGAATAGCTGACCTAAAGGTTATCCCAAAAACCTGCATACACACTGGCCCACCCCTGCCATAGACTGTGGATGGAAAATGAGAAAAAGAAGTGTGTGGATGTGGTCTTCACGCTCACAGCTGGAGGCCAGACCCATGTGTTAAGCGCTCCATCGTTTGTCCAGAATGTGCAGCTGGAAACTTGTAACCTCACTCTGAGGACTGCAGCTGGTGAGTAACTTTCTATAACAGGGCACTCCTTGTTACAGTGGACAGGGGTGTCTGGAAACTCCTATGCAGAAGATGAGATTGGTGACAAACCCAGTTGGCCTACTGCTGTTGTTTTCAAGTCTGATTTGTTCAAGGAAAATCAATGGTGAGATGGTCCTCCTGACAAATATTTTGTCTGTCTGTAAATTTGCATTATTCTAAAGCATAAATGGAGTAAAAACAGGAAAAACTCATCCAGGGAACTTTTTTTAAATGTAACTGATGGAGATGGAGCAAAAATCATTGAAGTAACATGGAAACATAAAGACCAGGCTCCATAGATGCAGCTTGTAAAGTGGGGTGACCAGATAATCCATGACAGGGGGGACACTTCAAGCTGCTTCAGGTTTTACAAGCTCCTTTAAACCTGAATGGCTCCTGTGCTTGGCTAGATAGCTCAGTTCTTCTTGTGCTCTGACTGGTTTTTCCTTGATTGAAAGACTCATCCAGCTGTTTCACATTAACATTAGTGATTGACTGACCAATCAGCGCACAGCAAGAACTGTGTTTAAGTGAAATCCAGGTCCTAGCTCAAAGTGTCCTCCCTGAAATGAATTCTGGTCACCCTACATAAGGACGTACTGTAATAGGCTTCCGCTATTATTCATATCATATCCAGTGCTCTTTCAAAGGATTCCCAGTTCTTTTGTTTAGAGCACACTGCAGTTCTGCCCTTTTAGACAAGTGGATGAATTCCCAGCTAACGGGGAACCTTCCCAGAACCCAAGCTAACGTTATGGAAAGGACTTCCCAATATGGGCGGAGAACATTCTGACCATAACATTATTTCCACGTTTTACATTGTAACAAAGGTTCCGTAGAAGTCGGCACGGTGACTTTATTACCCAGACATCGTTTTAAGTTTAGTGATGTTGACGTGCGTTACGTCAACATACCGTGGAGCCTTGGAGCCCGGATTCGGAAGCGAGAAGCAGCAGTGATATCTGCTGAGCTACCATGCCCTTCGTTTAGGACTTTATTATTATTCTTTGGTGCAGTGGTAGTTGGGTATAATATCGGGTACAAATTAAGGGTGTAACGGTTATGAATCCGAGACCAAAACCGCGACACGTTTATGAACATTTGTATCCCAGACCCCGGTACAATAATGGTACACTTATTTCGACACTTATTCACCGTTACTATATACTTTACATACTAGTATTTTAATTAAATACAAAATACTGGTGTGAGAATGTATTTTTGCTGCATTTAATGAGTATTTGTAATGTGTAGCAAAATACTTTTTGATGTACTTGTGCCCACCTCTGCATACGGTGAGAGAGACACGTCGGTGCCGCTGTTGCCATGCCGATGCTAACAATCTGCAGAAGGCTCTTGTTCTGCATGCTCAGACGTGTCCAAAATAGTCCTATGTGACACAACACAGGCACATGCACTCGAAATACTCTCCAAAGGTTACGGCGTCCATCGGCGAAGCAGCGCTGAAGTGGAGTGAGGGGCCCAAGCGTGTCCTCTGGGCCTCACAGCCCCCCGCAGTACCAGGCCACTTTACTGTACCCACTTCTCAGCAGAGAACCCTTAAGAGATTTAAGGCCCATCACTTCGGATGCAATTTTGTGATAAATCTAGAAGCACTTCTCCAAGTGCTTACAATCCAGGAAACAGATCTAATGTTTGGATTTCCACTGCTGCGCAAACACATTAAAAATGCCATGGACACTCCTAACATTTAATTATTATTATTTTTTTTGCCTATTTGATAACTGAATCGTCATCATAATAGCGATCTTGTTGACCGAGAAGTACCCTTTACGGAGCAAGCTGGTGGTTTCGGTGTTCAGAGTTTGTAGGCCTTCGGGATTTAAAATTTGGTGGTCTGAGAGGTCAAACTCCACAAAGAAACAGAAAGAAGCAACAGAGTGCTCAGTGTGCATAGTGCCGACGTGAGCTAATTATATTTCAGAACTGAATGCAAATTTCAGTCCATTTAACGACTGGGGAGGTTTCAGGATAAGCTGAGGGGAGCTTGATACGGATGGCTGGTGTTGTACATACCGCACTGGCAGCCGTCTCCCAGGACTGTCGGCTCGAGCGTGGAGCAGCTGTGGACAGCATGGCTGCCCGCCGATCTCCCGTGGTGGGCCGCCCATGTTTCCAGCCCAGAGAAGGGGCCCCTTCTGCCAGAGGCCGTCTCACTATGTACCGGGCTGGCAGTGCTAATGGGACCTGGCTGCCTCTCGCTGCAGTGTCCTGGTCCAGCGTTTATGGTGGGGAAAAATCCCTGGTGGGAAATATAAGCCTCACGACGGGGAGTGAAGGGCCAGCTTCCTGCCCTCACCCAAGAACTGCAGCCATCTATAACCATCGTACCCTTGTAGGCCAGGGCACCTTGTCATATTAACCATCACAGTCGAGACCATACTGTACATAAGTAGGCAGCATATGGATGGGGGAGTCTGTGGCTGTTCTGTAGGGTTCGTTTGTTTGCCCCTGGTTTGTGTGAGTTTCCGCCTTGCATTTCACATTTCCTCCCAGTTCAAAGACCTTCGATTTATTGCCATGTTGAATCTGGCCACAGTGTGCGCGCCCAGCGATAGACTTTCATCCCACTCAGGGCTTCCCCTGCAGCATGTCCTGTACCTCTCCATTGGGCCATAGGCTCCAGAATCATTACGGCCCAAGGAAAATGCTTCTAGTAAACAGATGGACAGATGGACTTAAATATTGGTTGCTGATTTTTTTGAGTAGCTCACTTCTGGGAGAAAAATCCTGGCACCAAAAAGTTTAAAAGGTTATTCTTTTCAATGTTTTTTATTAACTTATTGGCTTTTATGGACTTAATTAAAAGCTGCAGCCATAGGAAACCACATGGGCTAAAGGCACAGAGCTAATGATGCTATGCATAGCACATTAGCTAATGAGATGCCTGTTGGCACTTGGGTTGGGGGGTAGCTGGGGTGAGGTGGGGAGGGTCACACTATTTGTTTAATAGTTTACAACAATTAATCTTTAAAGCTGGCCTTTTTTATAGCTTATTCACATGCAGGTTTTTCAGTTGTATGTAAACATGGGGAATCTGATACACACTTTTTAAAACGGAAGCACACACTTCATATTCAGATTTTTTTAGGGGGGGGGGGAATGCAATAATTTCATCCCTTAACTCATTTAAAAAAAGCTTGAAGAATCGCTTCTGACTACACACACAACATATATAAAGGCACAAAGTGTAGTACAGTACTTTATGGTCCCTAGTTCAATCCACATATACGTCATTGTACTCAGTATTATGAAAGACAACAGGAAGCAAGGCAACACTGAAAACCTTATTTTAATGAGCCCAGTACCTCTATTATTTATTTTAGGCATATGTTCATAGTTTATGTACAAAATTGACATGATTTACATCCCATGCCTGTGCAAAAGAGACCATGCGCACCACAGTGGTGCATTAGAATCGTGGTGGGTGGTATTTCAAGCACCAGACCATCGTGAAAGGCCCTTTTGGCCACGGAAAGATGACCCGTGGGAGAGGGCAGAAGACGCATAGCTTTGGTTCCAGTTTGTGATGCTGGTAAGTGGCATTTTCCATTGTAGCAGGTGGCTTTTAAATCGAAGGTTCTTAAGCACATTATTGCTACTGCAGTTGCTTACCAGTTTTACATATTAACAGGCTCAGATTGTGGGAAAAAAATAATGAATTTTACTACTAAATTCTGCTGCCCAAAATAAAAATAAAAGTCTAATAAAGTGCAAAAGTATGTTGGTCTTTAAAGAATGAAATCTTCACTCCAGCACACAGAGGTATTTGCATTTCTCTGTCTGCTTAAGACAGACGTGGGACAGGCAATCCTGCAGAAAAATTAACTTGGAGACTTAAGTTTGAAGGAAAAAATTCGAAACTGCAACAAAACAGTGGGGTCGTGGATAACAAACATGGTACAGAATGGGAAATGTGAGGTGTGACAATGACGGGACGTGAAGAAGAGACAGGAATATTCCGATATTACACAAGCAGGAGAATTGAATGACTTTTGATATTAAGTCCATCTACAACAGGTTTTGTTGCGTCTGAGTTGCCAATTTTACTCTTGACAGTCTTGATAAATTAAGGCTAATTCAAAAAGTCACAGACTGCTTTAGATGAAAGAACAAGTGAAAAATGCTCAAGGGAATCAAAACTGGAACAAATTAAGGTGCAGTGTTAAAATCGCTATGCAAAGGGACAAAGTTGGGCAATGTCCTGTTCCATTTTTCCATTTAATTGGGAGGACGAAAGGGGGGGGTGGAATTCATGAAATTTAATTTCCCCCCCAAAAAAAAGCCATAGACCACAAAATGAACAAACTTTAAACAAATATAAAACAAAATTTTAAAATATGCTTAGTCCTCAGGGGCATCTGTATTGGAAATACCACGAGCACCTTCCCCCATTTGCAGTGATGCTGCTGTTGGGGTCCTTCCAGACCCCAATAGGCTCCGCCCCCACATCAGCATAGGCGGCTTCTTCACTGCCGTTGAGAGTCGTGCTGCTGGAAGCGGTTCAGCTTGTCGGGGTCATTGGACGCCATATGAGAGAAATCACGGAAAATGTCCTCGCAGATTTCGTCCCCTGAAACGAGAGAGAGAGTGTGCACACGTTAGGGTGCTGGAAAGCACTTGGCCGGTGACAGAAAGCAGACGGGGTCACATGTAATTCCCTTACCAGACGCATGCGGATTTGGGGCACCCAAACCACCACGCTTATACTATAAACTCCATGCACTGCTGCAAGATTCATGCACATCACACACACACACACACACACACACACACACACTCACTTCCAGCTGAAGAGCTCATGGAGTGAGGATGCCGATGACAGGGGGGCAGACAGAAAGCAAGCAAAAGAAGAGGGAGGCAGCCGTACCTGAGGAGGTGCCAAAGCAGCCCAGTGGGGGGACGGCAGCAGCGTTTAGCGGTTTAGCGGAGGAGAGAGCAGAGCTAAGATCTTCACCGGCATTAAAGGAGAGTCACCGGTAAAGAGAGAGAGAGCTAGAGATGCCACCAGTGCCCCATCAAACAAGTGCTCCCCTCAAACCCACATCCAGCATAGAGAGGGCTCGGAAGACAGGAAAGAACACAGTACTCAAGCTTTCACCTTTGTAACAACAGTGTTGTATTTAAAGTGCAGGATTTATGTACAAAAATACAGATGCATTGGCCTCAGATCCACCCCCCCCCCCCAAAAAAAAATAAAACATTATTGGGAGAGAACAGAAAAGGCACAGACCCCAGGGTCATCACTCTTGGAAATCATATACGTCACAAACCGGAGAACCCCCAAGTATGCAGTTAACTTCAGAGAACCAGCCTGTGCACATATACAGCATACAACGAGCTGCTGGAACAGTACAGAACTCGTCTGTAGAACCTTATTTTAATCTAGTTTCGAGGCATACATGTCCTTAACTCACAATGTTCCTTTATTTATTCATTTTTTTTATCCTAATGTTTTTCATATGTTGTAAAGCATTATAAACTAACAAGTAAATAGCTCTATGACTGAATAATTTCAAGTCTTTTTTTATTTATTCTCTCCTTTATCTGCAGACAAACAGCACAACTGCAATGCTGACACTGCGATTTTAAGGAAAATCTGCATTGACCGGCAGCCCTGCCCCCTGCAGATAACCCACCCAGCGGCTACAGGCAATGGGCCCTCATACTGATGCCCCCAGGTAGATGCTACATAGTTCCTAATAGTTATATAGCCTTTCAGAATGAGAATATGGGCAAGTGCATGTGAGAAAAAAAAGATTTGAACTCTAGTGCTGCTGCTGCCTTTGGAAAAGACAGCAGTTGGGTGAGAGCAACATGAAACACAGCCACGGTGACGTCACTCCATGTGAATACGTGATGACACTCCTTCTATGACTAATGCTGTGCTACAATTTCACTTCACTACGTATTTGTGTAAATCAGTACGGTTTACCCAGGATGCCCTGCTGACTGCCACCACGCAAATGAAAGCAGTCCCCCTACATGACATGCAGGTTTAATGTGTCCCTTTGCTTTCCCATAATTCTCTAGGGCAGGTTCCCTGCCTCAGGATTAAGAGGCCCTGACAAACCCCAACCTCAGCTCTCCTCTGTGGTGTTCACACTTGACTTCCTAGCTGGGAACTCCAGGAAAGCACAGTAAATCCCAGGGGAGGAGTAAGGCACTGTTTTCAGGAGCATGGCCGGGTATGCAGGTAAGAAGGGGTTAATATTCTTAGACAATACAAGACAAAGATGCAACTGGAAGATAATCTTAAATGTTTAGAGCACCCTTGTGCAGTGTGTTTGAACGACACAGTGATTTTTCAAGAGAGTTCTCCTCTCAGAGACCAACGAACATAACCTCATTTAATATTTTACTCTGAAATACATCTCTGTAGAAACGCCTGTTTAACTAAAAATGTCTACAGGGTTCCAAACCTGCACAAAATGCAGGGATTTCAGATTCCCCCCCCCCCAGATTTACTGAAAGCAAAGTCATTGCCTTGATGCTGAAAGGCAATGGGGGGGGGGGGAATAAATTGGAGAGATAAGACTATATGTAGAAATGGGCTAAGATTTCCCATAATGCAATGCCACTACAGGGGTGTGGCTCACTGCATTAGGGTTGCAGTGATACAATACTGGCCTCCCAGCATTCCCTGCTGTCATTGTAAATATGGCTTGGGCGTGCCTGGTGCCGGCATGTGACCTGACCGGCATCGTCACATTAAAAAAGTCTACCGTGGATGTGTGAGGCTAGCAGGCCTGGCCTGAGCCAGCCACAGTCCCGGGGGGTTAGGACTCTTCTAGCTGCAGGCTTATGAACTCCTGTATACACTTCTTATACTGCATCTCCGTGTGGCTGTTGGTGGGATATTGACCTGACTGTCCGTAGGGCCCCTCTGCCTCGCGCATCTCTTCGCTCATCTTCGCCAGACGCAACCTGTGGGTTAGGGGGGAGGGGGCAGGGGTGGGTAGGTGCATTACAACCCTCTAAATATTCTCGAGATACAGTATTCAGATACAGTATATTTAATCAGCTCTACACAGCTTTCTAATACCCAGCAAAAAAAAAGCCTGAATAAGGCAGACAGAAAATTTCCATAATGAGAACATAAGCCGTCTCCATGTCTCAAACAGGTGACAAATGTATGAGCTTTGCATCCTGGGATACATCTTAAAGGGCTAAACGTGGCAGTGGTTACACTAGATATCTAGTGCTTGTTGCACTGTAAATCTCAGTATGAAACAGTACTGCTACTGCTGACTAAAAAGCCAAGACCACTTTTACGAAGTAACACTGCCACCTGGTGGTGCGTGACTCATTTCGGAACAGTACTCCATTGAGAAAAGTGTTACATATATGGTATATTGGGACCGATGTGTGCAGCCCTGGTACACTGCTAGTTCACATCTACATATCAGTGACTGCTCATCCATGTAAAGAAGAGACCACTTTGCCATTAGTGGTGATAAACACTCTTAAATCATTTTAACCAGCGTTACTCACAGTGTGACTATGTCTGCGTTGGCAGCGTCCACCGCGATTGACAGAGGGCTTTTCTCATCCGTGTCCACGGCGTTCTGGCTGGCTCCGCGCTTCAGGAACAGGCACACCTGTCTGGGCCATGATGGACAGACATGCATAGGGTGCCAATGTCACCTCACAGCAGGAAGGCCTTGTTACACTCTTACAGTCTTAAATGGATACTCTACAGCAAGGATGTTCTAAAGTGAGGGCTGAAGTGACAACCGGCCAAAAAGACCAAGCCAGAGAGGTCTGACAGTTTGAGATTTAATTGAGACCCATTTAATGGGCCAGCTTGGTCCACACAAGCTGAGGTCACAACACAACCTGGCATGTTTCTGTCGATTTCGAGTTCGGGGCCTGCCCAACCAGAGAGGCCTCAAGCTCACAACGTGGGGGGGTGGGGGGGTGGTGAGAGCCTTACCCGGTGTGGCCCAGGATGGTGGCGTGATGCAGGGGTCCGCGCCCACGGATGTCTGGCTGGTTGACGTTGGCGGCGTTCTGGAGCAGGAACTCGCAGGTGACCAGGGACCCCTGGAATGGGTGGGTGGTAGGGGGGTGACAAGGAGATGCAGTACAATATCATCCGGGGAACCCAGCATTAATGAGCAGGTGTAGCAGATAATCTGACCCCTAAGTGTATATACTCAAGGACACGTAAGTATGTAGAGCAAGTACAATAAGTAAAGTATGGACCTGGACTCTGTATATGCTGGTCCATGCACACGGATCACTGGTCTTTGCAGGAGTACTACCTCAGGAAAAGTCTCGACTTCATGATTTATTGCTGCTGTTTTTTTAATACTATTTGTTTACTTTATTATTAATGGTGTATTGTGTATTTTAAGCATTCTGCCTTGAAGCCAAGTCCTACCAGCAAAAAATTGTTATGCATAATGACAAAGAATTCTAAGCAGGTGCCCAGTGCATTGTGGGATATCTCATGGCCTCCCTGTGCTAGATAACTGCATGGATGGTGGATCCACTTCAAAACATCCATAGGTGCCATATTTTAAAAAAGGCAATGGGGGGGGGGGGGGCTCACCCCCTGTACAGCCTGGATAAGCGGCGTCCAGCTGTCCTCGTCGGAGTTGGCCCAGTTGACGTCGGCGCCGTAGGCCAGCGCTTCGGCCATGTCGGGAAGGCTGCACATGCGGGACGCCCAGTATAGCTGCAGGTCCGGGGAGGCCTCGCCGGGCTCCGGGAAGAGGGTGGAGTCTGGGCAAGGCAGCACTAGTGTCGGGGGCGACTCCACCGTCTCTGCAAAGGTATGTCCAGGCTGTGGGTGAAATGCTTCCCGCCTCCAGTGCTGCCGCTAATGCTAACAGTATCAATCCTGCTTAGGGTGTTAACTGCAGAGGGCCAATCAGAGTTCAGCTGGGCCCCGCCCCCTGTACACACCCATGATGACTTTGCTGTGCTATGAGTAACTCAGAGCTGCTAAAAGCTAATTCCTCACACATCATTATGGCTAGAGGTGTGTGGGGGAAATGCATGGCCGTCATTGTAAATAATAATAATAATAATAAAAATAACTAATCCTTAAATGTTCCATTTGCACAAGTACGAGTACAGGTACACAGGAATTCCTCTGTTTGCCTACATCCTATGCCCCATCCTGCTCTCCATAACTTGGGGGTCACAGCGCAGGGTCAGCCAAAGTGCCCCTGGAGTTGGGGGTTAAGGGCCTTGCTCAAGGGCCCACAGACGTGTGACTGTTCTACCGAGGGCACCGGGCCCATCTTAAACCAGCAGGATTTACCTCCCCTTAAGGAGTACCCACGGCGGAGTACCCACGGCACTGACCTGCTTCGCTCAGGCTGTTGGCAGAGGGCGTAGAAGTCAGCATCTCACGACTCCCATTGGCAGTATTCTGGAAGCCGCTATCCGTACTCCGAACTACCAGGGAGGAGGGAGGAAGGTTTGAGTTGGAAGGTTTGGGGGGGGGAGTCGGCATTTAGCCACTGGACTGACAAATCTGTGCTTCAGGTTTACTTCCCACTTAGTGGTGGAGCTGTGAGTCCTTTATGCTGACAGGTACTCGGACCAATGAGGATAAGGAGGCGTGTGCCAAAGAACGAGTGACAGCAAATGGGAGCCAATCAAGAAGGCACAGCTTCGGCTTGGAAACCAGAAGGAATCAGCAGCACTCGCCAATGGTAGCCAATCGCAGAGAGAAGGGAATGATGGGGGAGGGGCAGAGCTTAGGTGCGGGGGGTGGGGGGACTGCAGTACTTACTGTTCCGCAGCTTCGAGGACGTGTCAAAGTAGGAGAAGAGAGAGTCTAGCTCGTCAGGACAGAAGAGAGAGTCGCGCCTGGCCTCCCCACCGCTGGCTACCACTATGCAAGGTCAGGGGTCGGAGGTCAAAGGGCCCGAAGCAGAGGTTGGGTGGGGGGGGATTATTAAGGATGCAGCAGGCAGGTCAAACATATGAAGGGAGGCAGAGAGATTGATCCGCAGAGCCAGGGAGGAAAACAGGATTGTTAGTGTACAGGAGGAGTGTAGAGTTAGTGCCAGCAGAGGATGCGAGGCTGTCTTACCGTTACCACCAGGGGGCTCACCTGAGGCACTGGAGGCAGGTCGCATTACTGGGGTGGCTGGGGGTGGGCGTGGGGGCAAGTGTTCCTGGCTGCCACTTAGCTGGTTCTCCTGTTTGCTGAGGGTCATGACCTTTGACCTCAGCTCAGAGGGCGACGGCTTTCGGACGAACCTCTTGTCGATGTACTTGGCTCGGATATACGCCTCGATCTCTTGCCTGGGGGAACGTCAGGAGACTGGATGAGATGATCCAGCAGAACTGGATACAGACACACACATACACACACGCCCTTTATTAAGCAAAGTACCCAGAATTCTGTGCGGTACCTGGGGTCTCCGGGCTGTGGCTTCCTGGCCCCCAGCTGTTCTCTGTGGGCCTCGTAGATGTGATTGACCACCCCGTTCCCCAGCTCACACATCAGCTGCAGAGATGGAGTCAACCAGCTCTTATAAACAGCATCTGCTAACAGCGTACAAACAACTAGGATGTAACTATCCAAAATCCAGCAACATTTCCTCCTAAAATCAGTCTGAACTGGCGTGCCAAAACAAAACCAATACCTCCCACAAGGCACTTTGAACGTCATTTTAGCCAAAAACAGAGACCTCTCCCTCCCCAGCTAACCTTCAGTAGTTCTGGCTCCCAGCTATCCAAGGTGAGGGACCGGACCTTGGAATAGTGAACACCCAGACTCCTAAGGACACAAACAAACACAGAAAGCACGATCACAGAGGACCATCTTAGTCATGATAAATTCAATCATTAATATCAGTGCAAAATTTAGTTTATATAAATCCAGACCTCTTGGAACCCCATGGGATGGCGTGCTGCTCTGAGTACTCTGTATTGGCATTCGTGTATTCTGGAGTATTTTACATTGGAGTACTCTGTATTGGCATTCATATATTTTGGAGAATTTTACAGTCAGAAAAAATGGGTACAGCCTTGCTACAGTTTGGTTCCCCAAGGCACAAGCAACATTAATGTACCCTCAATGCTACAGAAGTGTTCCTCAGAGTCCATTTCCTCTCATTAAACAAAAAGGAATAATTTACGTACAACTAGGATACAACTGCCACTCCCTTAACGGTACAGCCCCAGTGACAAGTACCTCAAAGGTACAAACTGGTACCTTTTCTCCTGCAGTGTATGCAGAACATTGGGGGGGGAGCAACTGTGTATTCCAGAACATTCTATGCAGAGCGTGATGCCGAGGTTGATGCTGGCCCAGCACGGGTTGGCCTGGCCACAGTCGCAGCAGGTGCCGTTTCCGGGAATGGCCAGAACCCTCTGGAGGGCGCTCTCGCCCTTCAGGCTGCGTTCCCGCGGCTCCCCGCCGGAGTCCAGGCTCCCTGTGGATGTGGACGACTTCCTGTCCAGCTTCTGCACAGCGGGATTCAAACGATGGAGACTCGATCAGGGAAATGCACATGCGTGCGGCTTTGGAACACGTCACTCCGGCAGGCGATACATACACGTGCGCGCACACACACACACACACACACACACACACACAGGTTTGTACTTCTATCTTTGTGGGGACTGTCCATTCATTTCTATGGCTTGTCAACATGACAACCTTAACCCCTTCCCAGCCCTAACCTTAACCATGAGTAACCAAACGAAATATGAGACTTCTGGCATTTTTAGTTTTTCAATTGCAGTCACAGATCTTTGTCAGGACTTGAAAAATGGTCCCCACAATGTCAAAATACCAGGTTTTTATCACACTATGGGGGCCATTTGGTCCCCACAAAGTAATATAAACATAAGCCACAGACACAGAGACACACAGACGCACAATGAGTAACTGAGTAAATGAGAGACACAGGGAGACACAGAGAGCCGCTGACCTCCGCATCCTCCCCCTTCTCCCTGAAGGCCGTAGCGATGCTGCTCTGAACGGCCTTGATCCAGGCCTGTCGCAGCTTTTCTGAGTCGGCCTGCATCATGCAGCTCCTGCCACGGGATGACAAACGGGCTCAGTCAGCCATCAGAGCGAGCAAAAACACACACACACACACACACACACGTATATCCTCGGCGTACCCATCTAAATGGGGACTTTCCATTCATTTCTATGGGAAAAACCCTAATCCCAATCACAACACCCTTAACCCCAACCCAGCCCTAACCTTAACCATAAGTAACCAACCAAAATACAAGACTTTCGGCATTTTCCAAATGGGGACCTGAAAATATGTCCTCAAAAGTAGGAAAATTTCAGGTTTCACCGTACTTTGGGGACATTTTGGTACTCAAAAGTGATCTATGCAAGCCCCCACACACACAGCCCGTAGGGAGGCCCCGCACTCACTTGCTCGGGGACACCACCTCGAAGCAAAAGCGACGCTCTATGTCCTCGCAGTGCTTGACAGTGCACAAGCGCAGGTCCTCCACCACCACGGTGGGGTTGTCCTGGGAGACGGGAGAAGGCTGGGTCAGCGCTGCTGCCTCACCGCCCCATTCACAACATCCACACTTCATATCATCTCGTTCAGAAATGACCACGTCAAAGAATGTGACCACATAAAATACAGATCACATGATCCAGCAGCACACATGGGTTTAAAGCCTCTGATCAGCTGACTTGATTTTAAAGACAATATAGTTACAGCTTATATGACACTGTAGTTTATCACCGATTTCACTACACGCTGGACTTACCTTAAATTTCTTCTGGTACACGAGTTGATTGTTTTGAATGGAGAACCAACGCCTACATAAACACACAAGCATTAATTTCCGTTCCTCTCCCAAAAGCAGCAATATTCCAAAGTAACAGAATCACGAAGAAAATGTTAATCGCAAAAGGAAAATGGAGAATTTATATTTGGAGGATAACATTAGAGGGCAGATAAAGAGCTCCACTGGGTGCCGGAACACCTTGTTCTAATACTGAGAGGTCAGCTTTATACAGGCCATTAGTAAAATAAATTGTAATTGGTCAGAACAGACAATATGACTGTCAATGCAGCGAATGGCCTTTGAGATTGGAGGGCTGTGACACAAACTCCTCTCCACAGTCATTCTGGTGGTCTCTGCTTTCGGCTGTTTAATTACAGCAGTCACCCTAGGCCTCAGGGACGAGGAGTGTCATGCAGGATCACTAGGGGGCGCTAAAGGGGAATTTCGGCTGCACAAATGTGGTGATGAAATAAGTGGTGTTCAGTGCGTGTGTAATGGGCACATAACACAGCAATGAAAAGTGAGAGCAGGTAGTTTCAGTGAGACTATACTCCATCGGCTGTTTTTGGAGAACCCCTTTTGCTCATATGATGTTGTACCTAAAGCAGTTCTTTCATCTGAGCAAACAGCAGGAAGGTTGCGCCACACGTACGAACCCATCCATTAATTAATTCCATTAATGCTCATTAATGGCGACTGCCGATGAGTCACAACTGTGTGGCGATTATTAACGATGCAATGCTGACTAATGTACGAAGAAGTGTGTTAGTAGAGGTGTTCTGGTTCATTTCGAAACACTAGGCATGCAAGGGAAATACTGTATTCGGTGTAGGTGACGTTTCGATGCACACATGCTTTGGCAATAACTGGAGGAGGGGTTTAGAGATGTTATAGTGGGACTGGCCCATGACATGACTTGTGTTAAACATGTGACTTGATTCAGAGTGGTGATTGGCTACTGCCATTGCCGCTCCGAGTTGGCTCTGGCAAAAACGCCCAACCCTCAATGCCGGCAGACAAGGGGTGACTGTTCTCTAAGTGAGCCTGTATGGGGGAGGGAAGGGGTCAAAAACACAGAAGTTAAAAAAAAAATATATATATATATATTGGTGTACCTGGTGTGAGTGGCCTTTTTTCTGTCGTGTGACAAATAGCACGAAGGGCCAAAACATGAGGCACACACACACACACACACACACAGACGACAGACAAAAGACACAAAGATGGGTCAATATGTGCACAAGGCAGTGATGAGAAGCTGCAGAAATCAAATATAAAATGAAATGGGTGAAATGAGGGGAAAAAAGCTTACATCAGTCAGGTGGTACACATGCAGCTGACGGTGAGCTGGTTTAAGGGGATTAAATGGTGCTACGCTGCCACATTTATTACCTTTGCGGACGGCAAAGGAGTCTTTACGAGATTCTAGATAACGATACTAGATGGACTCAATGCTAAGAACGCCAACATGAACGTTCTCGCAGCAGAGCCACCATTAGAGGAGCTGCTATTATTGTACAATAAGATCTTTCCATTTCAACGACAATCCATTGGGAACATGAGCCCGGATGTTACACAATCATGTAAGAAACGTTATAGAATCACAATGGACTGGCTCCCCAGTTTCCCCATGCCAGCTACATGGATGTAAATGGGTGAGGCAGTGTTGGGTCACAGCCCCAGAGGTGTGTCCTGATGCCAGCTACATGGATGTAAATGGGTGAGGCAGTGTTGGGTCACAGCCCCAGAGGTGTGTCCTGATGCCAGCTACA
>JAODKM010000042.1:11088654-11103435 GCA_026780845.1 Petrocephalus sullivani
GTTAGGGCTGGGTAGGGGTTAAGGGTGTCATAGTTGGGATCAGGGTTATGCCCATAGGAATGAATGGAGTGTCCCCAAAAAGTGTGTGTGTGTGTGTGTGTGTGGGGGGGGGGTTGTATTCCAAATGTGGGATCCAAATGTCACCAACCAAATGTTACTTTTTAGCTGTTGGGGACAATTTTCAGGTCCCCGCAACATAAACATCAATTTTATAAAAACTGCAATCAAAAAAGTAAAAAAGCTAAAAAGTGTTCTTGTGGATGACCTAGGTATTTTGGTTGGTTACTTATGGTGAAGCTTAGGGCTGGGTGGGGGTTAAGGGTGTTATAGTAGGGATTAGGGTTTTGCCCATATATTTGAACGGACGGTCCCCACAAAGATAAGGATACAAACGTGTGCGTGCGTGTGCGTGCGTGTGCGTGCGTGTGCACAGCGTCAGCGACCTGCAGCACGTAGTCCAGCGCGATATGCCGGAAGCACTTGCGCGTGGCTGTCAGCACGCTGGCCACCTCCTGCACCTCGTGAGGCTTGTTGCGGGGCGCCTGGGCGTTCTTGGCCAGCGCCGTCTCCTTCTCCTCGCTCACCTTCTCGAACTGCTTCTTGGCATCCTTGAACCTGCGCAGGTCCCTGGTCGTGGTGACAAAAAGCAGCTCGTCACACCTGGAGAACCTCCAGAAGACCCCGGACTGGCCCCCGGCAGCCCGACTTTGACCCCGCCCCCGGTGCTCGCTCCGATGTTACCTAGCAGGGCTAAGATTAACCTGCAGTAGTAACAGTACTAACCAGGACAGGGAAGTAAATATCTGCTACATCAGCAGTGCAGTTCACCTACATTCAGTAACAATATCCTTCAAGAGATACAGGTTTCTGCAAAATGGGCCTTTAAGAAGGAGCTCTGAGTGACTGCTTAAAATGCCATAAACAAAAATAAAAGGACGTGACCTGGGAAGCTTCCCGAGGATCAGTGGGGGTTAGCAGACTCCTGTGTCAGTGGCATGGGGCTGATCTCTCGTAAGGGTCCGCGAAACAGTTACAATGTAACCCCCCCCCCGGGAACAGCGTGTCCAAGGGGAGTGATTCGTGCCCCATTCTGCAATCTGGGCATACTCACTCCTTCACGAAGGTCTGGAGCTGAGACTTGATTGACCGCTGGGCCTGGTCAAACAAAATCTGTAAGGCGAAAAAGCAATGCTAAGAGGGTCGGCCACAATGAGGCGGCGGGCGCTTATTGTTATTATTCATATAGAATTTCGAGTTTCAAAGAAGACATTGAGAAAGAATGGTCAAATGTAAACATAAAATGACACACACATGCAAACGCACTCAGTGCATATCTAATCTTCCTAACAAAAAAAATATCAAAATACATTCAAATTCTGCCAATTTGCAGTTTCTTTAGGGACTTTTTTGAGCAGTGGAAACATCCCATGGTGCTTTTCCAAAAGTTCCTCAGAAGTCAGAATCTTGGCAGGGGCAACATCGAAGACTTTCGCGAGCGTAATTAGTGCGCAGGGAATGTCTCAGCCCAGATAACGCGGCTCTTGGGCTGACCAGGGCCCAGTCCTGTCCCTGTGGCTGTGGGGTGACATTACTGAACAGAGCCCGTCCTGTGACTAAGCAGCACATGATCCTCGCCTCTCGTAAGGAGGCCCTCTGCAGGCCACAGACCTGAGTCATCGGCCCGTTTCCTCAAAAAGCCGCGTTGGCCCTGGATTTAAAGTACTTCTTCAGCAAAAACCCAAAGAGGGAGGGAAAAAAAACAGTCTGATCCTCCGACATCTGCTTTGCATTGCAAAGGGGATACCACTATGCACATAAAGAAGACCTAATAATAATAATAAAGCATTTCACTCACAAGCCAAATCCTATAATCCTGTAAATGAGCGAGACATTAGATTTAGCCGCACACTGGCGTTTTTACTCATGCCCATTTACAGTTCATCTTACGTAATTACGCTGCTAGGCCTCGAACCTGCACCCATTAGGTTTGTTTCTGTGACCTTAACCACTAAGCTGTGGCTCCCGAAGCCAGAGCTGTGGTTTAGTCTCTACCACCATGTTGCGTCCAGGTTAAGCAGCCCAAGTTTGGCACCAGTTCGGTCTGTCAGCCCCACCACGCTCACGGTCATTTCCCGGCAGACCGGGAACGGCACTTTGGCCAGGTGGGAAGCCGCTGCACACCGATTGGCTGGCTCCGCTCAGCTCCATCCCAGATGGCGGCCTGGGTTGAGTCAATCTGCCACCCTCGTTCTGCCACGACCAAGCTCTGGCATGCTGGTGCCACCAGCGCTGACGACAGACGGCCTCTCCTTCCTCTCTCCCACCAGTATGCGCACACAAGCTAACACGCTAACACGCTAGCAGCTGGTCATCTCGACCTACCATTCCAGTCTCGCAACACACAATGCGCGCAAACACAGGCCCACTTACGGTGTGGTAATTAATCATCTCTTGTAGGCTCTCTGCAAATTTGGCCAGACTGGACTGTAGAGGAGAAATGAAAGAAAAACACATAATGGATGAAACATTTTCACTTCCCATGCAGGGGACAATGCTAAAGGATCTGAGCTGGTCAAATATTTCCAAGAAACGACATGCACTCCAAACAAATGTCAGTGGTTAAAATTAAAGGGAAAAACAGCCCTGCATCCACAAGAAAAAAAAGTTTCTAGTTTAAATTGGCTGCTTACAGTACACTGATGACAACCCAGCCCCATAAATATAACAAACACATTGACTAAAAATGCCTCACATATCACTGTGCCCAACAGGTGTAAAATGTTAGCTAACGGCAGCCTGTAGGGCCCTGTTTGGTGGCGTTAATTTGCTCAGGGGATCTGGTAAACCCTACTGGCTGGCTCACCTCGATGACCTCATCTTTGGCGGACTGTTGGGCCAGCTCCCGGATACCACTGACAAAATGCTTGTTGGCTGTGTTGTAAGCCTTGCCAGCATCTATCATCCCAATGCAGAGCTTCACCAGCTGTGGGGGAGGGCAGGTGTTCAAGTCTCTCATTGAAGCATGGGAGCTGGTCAGGAACCAGATTCCAAACACTCATACGCTGCACAAGATACACAAACTGGCTACCTTTCTGAGGGGACCTGGCAGATAATCGTCCATAGACTTACTCCCAGAGGCAACAGGTAGTATAACAGGTTTAAAAATAAATAAAAATGACATTTAAAAACCAACTTGAATTATCTGCATGGTGAATGCTGCTTAAGGTCCCAGGAGGGTCCCTCATTCCATGCATAACCTGAACTGGCCCAGTAGACATTCAGTTGTATTGGAACAAAACCTTCATGAGATGTTGTGGCATCATGCACACCCAGGTGCACGAAGACACCGGCAGCCCGCTCAGCGAGCCTACAGACTGAGGGATAGTCAGCAAGTACGATAAATGTTAAATGATTCGATACAGTAGGAGCAGCTTCAGCGAGAGACTGCCCTGCTCCACTGACAGTCTGAGGAGATCGTTCCTCCCCCACACTATGCGACTCTTTAATTCCAAAATATAGTTATTGTCTGTTATATTTGTATTTTTATCACTCTTTAATTTACTGTGTTTTATCAGTATGCTCCTGGGGGAGTATGCGAATTTCCCTTTGGGATTAATAGACAGACAGACTGACTCTCTCTCTGTCTGGTCGGTCTAAACATGATAGGCCAGTATTACAGAATTTGTAATTCTGCCAATCTGATGATGACAACAAATGTTGTCATGGTAACCTCGCACCAACCGAAGAGGAGCTTTAAATGTGCCACACTTTCTTTCTCGCTTCCTTATGCATGCAGCTTCGTGTGACTGGGGTCCCTGCTGAGGAGGCGATGGTGGGAATCGCTTCCGTTCCCCATCGCCAACTGCACATCCGCTCCCTCCGAGTGGGATGCCGTTGCCAGCAAAGGCTCCCAAAAGGGTATGAAGCCCCCAAACCCCACTTCCCACGACAAACATCCAAGAATGTCAGACGAGCAGTTTTCACAGCTGTGATTTCTGGGTTCATACCACAGTGAGACTTAACACCAGAAAGACGAGCAGAAAAACATTTCCCCTTATGCTGCGTCTTCACTTGCATTCAACATACACAGTAAAACACAGCGACCACTCAGGCTAGCCAGCAATCATTACTGTGGCTGGGACATCACCTTGTCTAGCTTGGCCTCCAGCTCTGCCACATCTCCCTCCACCTCCTCTATCGCCGCCCTGGAGGGAAAAGGCAGAATGTCAGGTTATCCAGAAGCAACATAGATCAAAGAAAACGAGTAAGGAAAACAGCAGCATAGTCGTCAGGACCAGCCGACTACAACTCAGTCTTGTCTGAGACTCATAAAAGAGTCTCAATATTTAGAGAGATGGAGGAGATTACACATTATTATGGCTGCTATAGTTAAAGGAAAACATTATGGCTGCTACATGTACAGAGGAAGGAAAAGTTAATACCAAACGGCTGGGCAACCAGACAGGCTCCAATACTTAGATCCATCCATCCACCCATCCAGAATTGATAGCCAAAAAGGGTTACTAGTCCTGGTCAATCTCCTAACAAAACCACCCAACTCCCCAATTTAAATGTTTCCATTTCTAGACATTTATAAACACTTCGCTACTCCGACTGGTCACTTTCAGCGGGTGGAATTCAGAGCCACGCATGAGATGAATAACTCGCAGCCACGCGGAACCAACATGGCGCTTTTAATGGAAGGAAACATCTGTGGCGTGCTGATAATGCAGCGTGCGGGCAGCCGGTCACCCCACCCAAACGAGCGGACCACGTGCCGTCCCATGAGCCACATCACCAGCACAATCGCGGCATCCTTCTGGAGCTACTCTGGGCCAGTCTGCAGCAACGGGGTAGGAGTGAGCATCCGCACTGGGGCTAGTGGGCTGGACTGGGCCGGCCGGAGGAGTACCAGTGAGAGTGGGGGGGTATGAAGGGGAAACGTGGGGAAACCTCCCCCCCACGCCGCACCTCTAATAGTGCACCAGCACCGCTCATGCCACACTTCCTGTTTACATAAGTATGAATGGCCTATAAGCCGCTTAACTGCTGGGAATGTGCCTACTTATGGGGGCAACCTGGCTTTAGTAAACTCCACCTCCGGAATTTGTCTCTCTAGCAATTTGTTGGATGAAAACATACATACTTCTTTCATAAAAAGGCACCATATAAGATCAGGAAAATTACTACCATACTACACACCAGACAAATAAAAAAAACTGCTATAAAAAGCATTTTCACCTTCACAAATCAATTCAAGGAGGTATGCCCCGGAGCTGTGTTTCTTAAGTCATTCTTGGCTCTGGCACTGGCCCCGTAGCAGTGTGGGAACAACGGACCAATATTTACAACCAAAGCTACGCATCACGATAAATGAGCAAGATAAGCGCTAATATTCAGTGACTGTGAGCAACTCTAAGACCGGCAACATACTCAAGCTCACTCCCAAAAGTCCCAGAAGAATCAAAAACAAAAACAGTGGTTTCTGCAGGGAATTTCCCCAAAGAAAAAAAAAAAAAATAGTGATGACCTCAGAACATAAGGAAATGCAATGAAGTCAGCAAGTGATGGCACCTTCTATCTGACACCGGGATTTTGCCCCCTCCCTCTTAAATTCTTAAATCTGATTCCTTCCTACAGCACACAATACTGTGACGGGCAAGGGGAATCCCAGAGATCCTCCAACATGCATTTCTCACGAAACAGGCAGCTTGGAAAAACCATGGGGAGTTCTACAACTCGGCCCAGCTCCCCAGGAAGAGACCACATGGCCCAGTTATCCATCATCCCTTACAGTACATCCCTTACACTCTTTTCTGATTGGCCGTGAAAGAGCCCCAGCTTTTCCCCATCAGCTGTGAGAAGCACATTGTTTACATCTGCTGTGAGCTAATGAGGGGGAGAAATATCTTTGAATCAGCATTAGCGTCACGGAAGATGACGCAATCATTGTGACCAACAAAGCCATTGTACTGCCCTGCATAAGAATAGGTGACGTACACATCTCCCATCCAACCATACTCTCTGACTAATTACCCAATACAGGTTTCCAGGAAGAAGGACTATGCTAGGATCTCTACCCAAAGGCACAACCATCTGATTTTGATTTGATGGAATCACAGGCCCATTCAGAAACAGAAAAGCTTTTAGTTCACACAGGTCTAAAGTTTCAGTTTCAGATTGCGTTACACTGTAGGTTACCATGGAGGTGGCAAGCTCAGATTTTTAAAGGCCCAATGCTGCATTAGTACTTGTGCAAGTTCGAAGACTCTATTATTAGGGAAGTTACTCACAAAAGTAATCCGGTGCAGAAAGTACAAATCCAGACCAAGGTTTTGTTTCAACCAACCTATTGGGTACTCTGTGACTGACTCTTTATACTCAACTGGGATGCGGATTGAAATGTAAATAAAAACAGAATGGAATTTAATTGACAATAGAACACAGACAACATATTAAACAAACTGAAGGACATTTTATTGTTTTATGACAAATATATGCTCAGTTTAAATTTGATGCCAGCAATACACTTCAAAAAAGTTGGGACAGGGGGCAACGGAAGACTGGAGAAGCTGTGTTGTGCTAAAACGAAACACATGGCTGAGTATTTCACAACTCATTAGGATAATTGGGAACAGGGCAGTAAGATAACGGAGTATAAGGGCCTCCCAGAGAGGCAGAGTCTCTGTGCAGCAAAGTTGGGGAGAGGTTCTCCGCCCTGTGAAAGACTACATGGGGAAATAGTGCAGCAACTTTAGAATAATGTTCCTCAAAGAAATATTACAAAAAGTGGCCAATCTATACTATCCCATTATTAACCTCAAATTAGTTGCATCAAAAGTGTTAGGTTAGTTCACAAAGCCTACAGACTAGTTACAAGGTAATAAAAAGTGTTACACATACAGAGGACAGGACATGACGGTATGTGCCCATGGCTTGGGTAGCTTGCACACTTGGGAAGGTATAATTAATGCTGAATGGTATATACAGGTTCTGGAGCAAAATGGCCTGCCCTCTAGACAACAGCATGTATATCTCAGCAAGACAATGCCAAACCATATTCTGTGTGTACTATAACAGCATAGCATGGCTCCATAGTGGGAGAGTCCGGGGACTAGATTGGCCTGCCTGCAGCCCAGACCCGATACCCACTGCAAATATTTTGTGCATCATGAAATGAAAAATACGAGGAAGGAGACCTGAACTGTTGAGCAGCTAAAATCCTGTATCAGATAAGAATAGGACAACATTTCACTTTCGAAACTCCAGCTACTGGTCTCCTCAGTTCCCAAACTCTTATAGAGCATTGTTAAACGACGAGGTGATGCAACACAGGAGTAAACATGCCCCTGTCCCAACTTTTTTGAAATGTGTTGCTGGCATCAAATTAAAATTTAGCATGTATTTGCCATAAAGAAATAAAATTTCCATTTTAACATTTAATATGTCGTCTTTAATATGTCGTTCATTTTCAATGAAATCATATGATTTGTAAATCATTACATTCTGTTTTTATCTACAACCAACTTTTTTTTGGAAACAGCGTTATAATCAAGACATGTGGGTTAAACTATGAAAGAAATCCAGTTCCTCAAAGCTTCACACATCTGAAGAGAGTCGGGGGAGGAGAACGGAGGTGCTGGTATCAGATACGAGCCGCTGTGTTCCCAGGATGCCACAGCAGATAATCACAGATGCAGAGGCTGCAGACGGCCGGCGCTTTTAACCTGGACCACAACAAAAGACCGCAAGTGGGCAAGAAAAACATAAAATGAAAAATACTAACGTTATCATCCACAATGCTAAAAAAAACACCAGCAAATAAGGACAAAGGACTATTGTGTACAGAATCTTAACCTAACAAGAGACAGATGTAAACATCTCTGTAAAAAATGAGACACTTCTGTGGTCTCCTATAAGTCCATCTTAATGTTTGTCATACTTGCGTTTGCCAGGAATGCAGAAATGTGGTTTTCCTAACGGCTTGGATGACGATACGCTCGAGACTCGCTCGTATGAAGATTCGCTTATCTGGGTCATTTCTGTACCTTGTGACTGCGATAGATAAAGCAGCTTTCATTCCGTAACAAAACACCGCTATGACAGATGTAGGACAACAACCAGCACAAAAATCTGTGATGTAACTGGTGGTAAAAAAAAATAAAACCCGATGACTATAGCATATACAGAACAAGCTAGCAAAAATAGAGAAAAACACGAGAAATTACTCCTTTTCTGTCATGCAAATGCTCAGGAAACAAAGCTTTTAAATTCAGAAATTCAAGGAATTACACAATTGGTGGGACACATGGCCTTGCTATAGATCCTAACAAAACTAGAAATGATGACACCAAGAACTTCACTGCATACACATATCTGCAATCCATGCTGCTCTACACCGCTCAGTTTCAATCTTGTCTCTATGTGCAAACTCTCGTAGGCCGAGTATTCTGACTGGCAAATCACGAGCGACACCGATTCCCGGCCCACTGCAGAAAACGCAATCCGAGCAAAATCGCCGAGCGGCACGTGACCGTGCAGGCAGATGCGTGCGTGCATGCGAATGGCCGCCGACATTTGGGAGTGGCTCCTCGCGTCACGGAGCGCATATCCAGGTACGGGGAGGTTTCCAATGGCTTTATGGAACCAGTGTGGAAATGCAGTCACCAAAACGAAAAAGGACAGACAATGCCCGGAACTGCAATCTCAGGAAGGCCACTTCAGGACAGTTAAGAGGCGCACTGGCAGAAGGCTGTCATTATTCTAAGGTGTAAATGCTTCAGGTAGAAAGCGTATATTAATACAATTTATATAGACAAAAGACAAAAATATGTCTCTGATGTGTGTCCCTTTTTTTAGGGCCCCTGTCACTCAGAGGGCCTTGTAACCATCTAACCCCCCCAGCATCCTTTTACAGTGCCCCTGGTCGGGCACAGTTTGGTGAAGTGGTATGAAAAGCCGGCACACACTGTGCATGAAGAGAAAGCTTCTGAATCATCAAAATAGGGATCAGTTTGTCCACGCTGACCTTGCTCTGCACACCTACAGCTTATGACGGGCTGAAAAGTCAGCTATACAAAGCAGCAGGAAGGGTTACAGCAGGAGCTGCCGGTCTTATCCGCAAAGGGCCAGAGCATGTGCAGGTGTTTGGGATGACCTTTAGGCCCGCTGTTCAAACCCAGGTCTGGGCCAGATCAGTCCCCTAATTAGTGATCTAATTAGGGAGTTACAGCAAAAACTTGCATACACAACGGCCCTTTCTGGAGAAAACTGACCAATCCTGGTTTACAGGGACAGTACCGGCGTTTTCTAGGCAAATGGGTTCCGATTTCAGACGTAAAAAGGGAATAAGAATCTCAAAGATCTGAATTACTGGAGTAACTGAGAAAGAAGATCCCATTTTTCCCAGGATCCACAAGAGTACTGCAGGGGAGTGCAGCTGTGAGCGTTTGGAATCTCGGCCAGTTTCAGCTTGAGAGGGAAGAGGGCCGCACGGTATATGAATTTTATGGAAAATAGTTGAGGTGGGGGTGGGGGGGGGAATTCTACATCTTGTACACCTGCCCAGAGTCCAGTTTGGCAAAACACATGGAATGAAAATATGATTTAAACAACACAGTATTATGCAGGATGGAGAAAAAAAAAGAAAAAAAAAAACGTGCACACACACACACACACACACATTGTCTTTGTGGGGGCTCTCTATTCATTTCTACGGCCATAGTACTAATCTCAACTTGACACCCTTAACCCCGACCCAGCCATAACCATAACCATAAGTAACCAAACAAAATACAAGACTTTCAGTTTTTTGTTGTTTTTTTTTATTGCGTTCACAGATTTTTAGAAAACAGTTTTCCCCCATGTGGGGACCAGAAAACACAGATGAAACGATGAACAAAAAGCTGAAGAGAAGCATTATGCAGATACACCAAGAGCAGGCTGGCGATTCGCCTCCCTAGAAGCATCTTTTCTGCTAAAGGGACAGCTGGTCCACCAAGGCTCTCTGACACCCCGAAGGCCACCACAGAGAAAATCCCCGTAAGCTGTCCATCCACACAAGGACTCCCCCACATGTCCCTAGCTCTGCATCACACACAAGGGAGAGAGCGAGGTTGGCAGATGGGTGCTCAGCCACATAGGACTGGATTCCTACAGCAAGCTATATGACCAGCCATCTCAATAACACAGACATTCTCATGGCAAACAGAGTGACAGCCCTTTCAATTTACTATACTCAGGTATTCTAAAACACATTAGCAGTGGGCCACCCTAGATATTAACCCATCTATTGGTCTTTAGCAAACTGAAACACCAAGAATGATGTCCTACAAACAGGTGATTAAAAGAGATGAAAATACACCAATACATCAGAAGCACCTTCCTCACCACCATCAGAAGATGAGATGGATTTTAGCAAGGGGCAGCCACTATCATCCAGTCACAACACCCCCCCGGATGAAGACTCCTGAAGAATCCGCCCCTGCGGGCCGCCGTTGGCATGGCCGTCACCACCGTGAGCTTGCAGGGGAGCCAAAGACTTCACCACATGTCACAAATAAAATGCCGACCATATGAAATCGTTTCTTCAGGGCATCGCTGTATTTCTGGATTCTTTTTCCCCCTCTCCCACAAAATCTTCAGCTGTATTTCTGCATTTCTGTGAAGCAGAACCTTGCAGTCGCTGTGAGACGTGCAAACCGGACATTCGCGGGACCGAAAGCCGACATGGCTAGCTGCGGGTCTGAAATGACATAGGGGTTCCATCTTTGGTCACAATGAGAGAGACAGATGTTAAGGACAAGAGGAAGGAGGCGGGGCCTTTACACTCTGTGATGTCACTAATTTGGCCCAATATCTGACTGGCATTATACAATTTTCTGGGTCACACGGTTCCGTTAGACGTGCTCCATTTATCTGTGACAAGACAGGGGCTGGACCCACCTCTATGGGACACCTGGTGGCCATTGTCATGGCAACCGCGGCCACCGGGTAACACGGCATAACCGGAGTCGCTGTGGGAGGCCAAAGGGGTCTTCAGGGAGCGCGGGAGACGGCACTTGCACCCCAGACGCCAAAAACAGAAATGGGAACCGTGCAGACAGGGGATCAAACGCAACAAAACAAACAGGCGGTCACGCAGACGGCGCTGTTCCCACGGCAACAGACACTGGCGCACCGTGGCCACGACACGTTAAGGGAAAACGTGTCAAGTCACATCCACACGGGCCCTCGATCCAGAGTGTGTTTCACTGCACCATTGTTTGGGGTAAACCAAAGACACATGGGGTATTTATTTAGAGGAAGTATGGCCGGGAGTGGGCGGGGCTTGCAGATTCCCCACCATCTCCGGGGGCAACCTCCTCCCTTTACAGGACGGCACGAAGGCTGTGTGAGAAGCAGCCGTTTTGGGGCGTAATGACAAAAACAACCAAAATGACTGTAATTACCATCCAGCCACAGTGAAAGGTCAGTGAGTAGGGCCACAAGGCATTAGAGACGGGTATTCCCTAGGCAGGCTAGCAGGTCATCGTAGGACATACAGTCACCATCATAAACTGTGGGCAACTTAAAGACACTAAGAAAGCTAAGTGTGGCTTTGCGGACGGTGGTAGGAAACCCATACGGACGCAGAGAGAGAATTCCAACTCGACAAAAAGCCGGTGCTGGGATAACCACGGAACCGTGCTGTATAAAGACGTATTTTTATCCATTTATATAGCATGATGCAGGGCTGGCTCTAGCTACCAGAAGAACAGCCCATAAATAAACAAACATGAATAAAATACATAAATAACTAAAGACTCTTTACTAATCCCCATGGGGAAGGTCTCTTTACGCCCATCTTGCTCTCCACGACACGCAGGTGAGAGCGAGCTTGGCAGCGAAAGGCAGTCGCCTGTGGCAGCACGCATGGAGCTGGGGGCCAGGGGCCCTACTCAGGGGCCCACAGATATGTAGCTATTCTGCTGAACCTGGGGCTGAAACGGGCGACCTTCAGATCACAGGCACAAAGGTTTAGCCCACTGAGCCACAAGCTGCATTCACCTGCGTGTCGAGGAAATCGAAACGATCGGTTCTTTGGTAGGGGGGGCTCCCAAGTAAAACTGAAAAGGGCTATGAAGCTTCACTGAGTGGGTCTGGTGCCTTTTACCAAGGGAGACAACTAGCACTCTTCCACTGCTGTAACTGCCAGCATTTAGCTTAGCATCCAGTGCTGAACACACTGAGCACAGTCGGATGTCTCCTTTACACAGTCAAGTGGATGGCAAACATAAACAAGCGGTTTGCTCCCTGAACACCGACGAGTTATGTATACGTCACATGTCATTAAGCCTGGCGGTGGGGGTCACGTGACCACGGGCAGCCAGCGTAATCGCCCGGAGAAAGCACTGCTGTACTAAATAATCGCACCCGGGGGATGCTTCCCTTTGTGGGCCCTGACTGCCCGGAAGCCGTGATAAATGCCTGTTGTTTTTTTTAAAAAGACATAGAAAAACAGCTGCAAAGCCAGTTAATAGCATTCCTCGAGACGGGCTCAGTAGGGGCTCCTTCGGAAGAAGTCGCCACATCCGTTATTTCTGGCCTTTTCACATGGAGCCACAGCCTGCATCGCCCAGTCAGATCCACAGCCTGCTGTAGAGGCGCTGAGCAGCCGGCAGCCTCTCAGTGTGGCCTGGCCCGCCGGAAACTCGGCCTGGCCCGCCGGGAACTCGGCCTGGCCCGCGGGAACTCGGCCTGGCCCGCGGGAACTCGCTCATGGCCCGCGGGAACTCGCTCATGGCCTGCGGGTACTCGGCCTGGCCCGCCGGGAACTCGCTCATGGCCCGCGGGAACTCGCTCATGGCCTGCGGGAACTCGGCCTGGCCCGCCGGGAACTCGCTCATGGCCCGCGGGAACTCGCTCATGGCCCGCGGGAACTCGCTCAGGCCCGCGGGAACTCGCTCATGGCCTGCGGGAACTCGCTCATGGCCCGCCGGGAACTCGCTCATGGCCCGCCGGGAACTCGCTCATGGGGGTTTCAACCCCGCTGCTGCCAAAAAAATAAACCTCATGTCACTGTACGTATATAGCAGCATATACCATTTACAAAGTCTTGGCTAACAGATCTACCGTTTTCAGTGACAGCTGGTCGTATGTTTAGGTCCTTAACCAGTGTCTTTCACGAAAAAGAAAAGATTCAGAAGCAATATGAAGCGGTAGCCTTGGTTTCCCATTCTCCCAGCTGCTACGATCCCAGTAACCGGTGAAACGCGCAGAAGAGATTCTAATACAGTGACCAGTAGATTTGCACCGTCAGCTCTAGCTTCTGACACACTGGGAAAGTGCCTTTGGCCTTATGCTCTTGGTGTCACAACAGTCACCTAAAAATTTAACTCTTTATCCAGTTGAGGGCCATCAAGAGTCAGGAGCTGTCAAATATCAGGAAGCAAAGCATAGCAAATGAGATGCCAATCTATGGAAGGGTACATGTGAGCATTCTCTCTCTCTCTCTCTCTCGCTCTCTCTCTCACACACACACACACACACACACACACACACTTATAAGCTGAATAAGCCCAGCTGCACCAAGCATCTGCCACATCTGGGAACTGCAAACATTGCACTGACTCATACACTTAAAGACTTGTAATTGATTTCTTGAGCAGAGTTTTTATGGTAGTGATGCACCAATGTGGAAATTCTGATTCTGATAGCCGATATATTTTTGTCTATCACCACCGATACGGGGAACCTTGGAGCCACTTGTGCTGGCAGTGAGGAATTGCCAGTGGTGATTAGCAAAATGATGTTACATCGTTTTCTTTTTTACCCTCTGTGGAAAATGAAAAAATGTCACGGGCCGTTACCTTGAGACCTCTTCGAGGTGGCGAATGAGCAACCGAAATCCCTCGTCCTCCACTACGGATAACAGCCAATTGTCCTGTGCAACCCTCTCCATTATTGTAGTGACGTGATTTAAGCTCTGCTGCTGCAAACTCTGAATAATGACTGAAGTCTGAATAACGACCTGCGATACTGACCGAGACCAGCACATCAGACTCAGCCTAATCTTGATTTTTAAAGAACACTGGCCGATACCGATACGTTAACGGACATATTGTGCATCCCTGCGGTGTGGTAGGAATGTGACAGACTCCTAAACTCTGAGGTTCACAGAAAAATAGATGGGTTCAGTCTCCCCTCCAAATTTAAGCACCTCACGTAAACTGCTCCCGGACAAATGTCTACCCTCTGCTTCTGTGATCTGGGTGGGGGTGTCATACTTAGCAGTGAAGATCTGCTGAAGGTCATTCCTCCTTTCAAGGCTTTCCTCCATTTCCCTTTGGGGGATCGATACGTTTTATCTGCCCAGAGCTGCCACTACCAGTGACTGATACTTGCAGTACATCAGATACTATAAGGAAGACAAGGTATAAGAATGCAAATGAGTTTTTCCCCTGTTCAACTGAATGCAGGGTTTTGAGGGGCCTGCAGGGTTTCTAATGAAGTGCAAGGCAGGAGCAGGGGCGGCCTTACGCATGTGCAAACGGTGCACCTGCACAGGGCCGCCAAATCCCGGGGGGCGCCAGCCCCCACGCCAATATACATGTATACTGAATATAAAACAGAAAGAGAAATTAACAACACAGCTGACGGACACAGTGTGCTTACTAATGTCGTTAGACTTGGAGTAGTAAGCTGTATGTAGTATTATGACATTCTGCCGCAATGAGAAGATCGCCACGGGTCCGAGGCGGCTATGCAGTGTCCGCAGGACGTGGCCGTCCGCCTATGCAG
>JAODKM010000042.1:11113487-11128449 GCA_026780845.1 Petrocephalus sullivani
CACCTGGGAGGTTCCCGGTTTAGTAGCCCACCCCCCCCCCCCCCCCTCCCCCCTTCCCCCCTCATCCCCCCGCCCCCCCCCCCCCCTCCCCGGGGCCCTGGGCTCAGGGGGCCCCCCCCCCCCCCCCCCCCCCCACCAGTTGATCTGATTTGTCATTTGTCATGTTATGCAAACAGTACGGCACCAGTTCCATGTGAAATTTACAAAACGGAAATCACCAGTTCGCTGGTTGAGCTGATTAAAGTTGGTAGATATTGCGCACAATTCGTACAGGTGTGCGAGATTACGGAATCAGCCCGGGCACATACCCGACAGTGAGTGCAGAGTCCAGTTATCCGGCAGATCCGGGAATATGAACCCCAGAACAATGGCATTGTACCTGGGAAGCCATATTATTCACACATTATCATTTGGACTTGGATGGCTAACCCTTCACAAGCAAAATGTGCTTAGTAGCAGGTATCCCTACAATATCAGCGAAGTGTGCGGAATGCTTATCAGAGCTGAAATGCTGAGATATAGCTTATTTATTTATCTGGTAAGCAGTTTATTCTATATCTTGGCATATTGCGAAATAATTGCTCAACCCTTCCTTATAAAGACGATGTAGTTACCGATCATGACCCGGGAAGTTGTCCGTTTGCACCAAGCACAGTATTTATAATGTTCAGTGTACTGTTAACCAGACGGGCACCTGTCATTCCCCCTGCCCTGTTAGACTGACATCTCAAAGTCAGAGCTACTACTTATTTTACTTATTGTACCATATTACCGCTTGATTTATTTCACAGCTCTACAAGCTGGTTGCAATTTCTTTTGGCTGAACATTTGGCAAAGACATCTAGGCGCTCCAGTAACACAATAAAAACCGATACCACTGCACCCTTACGCAACCGTGTGGCTTTAACTCAGCCCATAATTAAGGATACTAATTTACATATTGTTCTCAGGTAGGCCGTATCTTTTAAATAAATAATTTTAAATTATTTATTATTTGTGGGGGAAAAAAAACATTAATGCAGTTAGAAAGTTCAACAAGCCATAATGTAACAACCAAACTTTACTCTCAAGGTTCTGGTTTTTATAAATCTCTCAGACTTACTTGTCTGTAGTGGAATCCTGCTTAGCTGAATCCAGGATGTTTTATGTATTAAAGCAATAAAGACCCACTTCCTCAATAACCAATCACTGCACAGAATATAATTTTGTGTGTCGCCCCATGAAAGCAAATCATATTGGGCCCCCAACCCAGACTGATCCAGCTGTGTTTCAAATTATTTCAGGGCCTCTGCCACTCAGAGACCCTTGGAATCACCCCAGCCACCCCCCCATAACGCCCTTGTCTGTGTGTATCTGGTGGGTGGTGTGCATAACTCAACCACAGAATTTAAAGTCACCACATGGATGTGTTTGTAAGGTCAAAAGTCAAGGTCACATGACCTGGGAGTAGGCGCCATGACAGTCCAATGTGGGCACACTTTGGTATGCAGATTTTTTTCTATGATCTTCTATGAATTGGGAAGAACACACTCAGGACAGCATGGCAGTGCTCAGCAGAGCTAGCAACAAGGCCAGGAGACTGGCTCCCAGGGTGGCCGGCCCCGCGTTGGGGCAGGCAGTGTAGGGCTCCAGGCAGGCAGCATAGGCCATGACGTGGGCGATGTAGCTCTCCTCCTGAACTCCATGGAAGAGGTGGGCCATGGGCCCTTGGGCAAAGATGGCCACGTCCTCTGAGCCATGGGTCTCTGAGTCCAAAGGTACAGCTGCCTGCTGCATGTAGTCCTTATTACCTGGGAGAGGAACACCGCATAAAATATAAAGCAACATTCAGATTAGACATAGATTTTATCATATATGATTTTATAATATGTGGTTTGCAGGGGTGTCGTTAGAGATATTGGGCCCCGTATAAGTGTTTCATATTGGGTTCCCATCGTAATATGTTCCACATTTTTTAGGGCCACTCTCACTCAGAATCATTCTAATTGTACCCCCCTTCACTGCCCCCCTGGGTGTATGGATTTCGGTTTGCTTTTCATGGAAACAGAAGATTTTTTTCTGCCCAGATTAATACAAAAACTGATTATTTGGTCCATCTGCTCTTCACAATACAAACTATGACTGACGCCACTTATTTCAGAGGTTATTAGTTCCACTGTAAATCCTTAACAGTTTTTGTAAAGTTTATCTAGAATGTGTTGTCAGTGTTGACAAGTGAGAAACCTCTCCGTAATCAATGACTTCGGCCAGTAACGACACTTATCAGACTTTCTTTTCCGGCCTGGGAGGGGAGGAGATAAAGTGTTTAAAGCCATGATAATACAATCTGAACTGTTCTGTCAACACAGCCTCTTGTAAGTTCAGTTCACTCTATGAAGAGTTCCTTTCACATGCCTGCGAGTTCACAGCAAGGTTTGAAATGCTTGTAGTAAAGCATTAGGACCACAAGATGGCACCAGTGCTGCTGCAAAGCTTGAGAAGCGGAGCTCGCTCTCATAGCCTGACAGTCCACAAGCCTCTCACCTGCCATGGAGGCATTAATCAAAGGACGGCTCCCATTGGCTATTTGGAATCCTGGTCCGTTTCCATACAGTGCAGTAGTGAAGGGCTGTTTATCCAGGCCTTCAGAGCTTGACAGTCCTGAAAGAAACCTCGGATCAGATCTACTTGATGACTGGTGCCAAATACTGTATTAATAGCGAAACCCCCCGCAATGTCCATAAAACAAGATGTCACAAATCTATCCGTACCAAAGACGGGGTTCCCCCTGGGCGAGCCACCTCCGAAGCTGAAGACGTGTGAGTGGTCCGCCGTGACCACCATTAGCGTGTCTTTAATGCTCACCAGCTCCAAGGCCTTCTCGATGGCCAGGTCGAACTGTACGGCCTCAGTTAGGGCCTGCTTGGCCTTGCCATCATGGTGACCATGATCTATCCTTCCACCTGCAGATCCCAGGCAAATATGAACTCATTACAATAGAACCCACTGCCATAACCCTGGGCCCCACTGCACTTCTGGTGCTTTTCCACTGGCATACAGGAACGGAGCCACAGCTGAGCCATACCGCGAGACTAGTTACACTGCGGTTCCAGCTCGCTTCAGTTTCCCACTACAGAAGGGTTTAGAGAGAGACAGTGACGCAAGACCGAAGAGACACTTATTTACCGCGCACACGTGTTCAGCATGATTTACTGTGTGCTAATTTCCACTAGCAAGTCTGAGAGAATTGGTATGTTATGTTAGCATCAAATGCATCAAAAGCATTCATTTGGTCAGCACGGTATGGCTAGGATATGGCTCGTATAATATACAATCAAAAACCGCCATATTGCAGTATAGCTCGCATACGGCTCTGTTCTCAGTGGCAGTGGAAAAGTGCCATTTGTTAGCAATAGATAGTAAAGGCCTATGAGGGAAAAATGTTTGATGAGCATCTGATAGTCAAGCTAATATAAAAAAACGGGTCACATTCTGCAGTGTGTCTGGATGTGGCTGGGAGTACTCATCTTCCACAAACAGGTAGAATCCCTTGGAGTTCTTGCTAAGGATTCTGATGGCCTTATCCACCATCTCGGGCAGGGATGGGTCAGTGTCGGTGTTGCGCTCCAGCTCGTACCGCATGTCCTTTGGTTCAAACAGGCCTGCCCGACACACACACATCTTTGTACTCATATCTTTATGGGGACTCTCCATTCATTTAAATAGGGAAAAGAACCCTAATCGCTGACACTGACATCCTTAAACCCGACCTTAACCATAAGTAACCAAACGTAGCACGTAGTATACGCCCAAACTTCAAATAAATAGTGAACTTTCCTCACCCAAGAGTAAAAGAAGTTAAAAGAGCTCAGTGCTACATTTTACCCTAATAACAGAAGGTTGCTTATTCAAAAGATAAAATATGCATGTAGATAAGAATGAACAAAATTTAAAGAAATGGAATTTGGATGGTTTTTCAGATGATTTAATAGAATATAAGCATCCAGTGGCCATCAGCAGGCAGTACTTCTGGCAGTATCCAAGGAAGCCATGCTGAGGTCTGATCTGGGGGCGGAGTGAGCTGTAGTGGGTTAGGACTCTGTGCCTATGATCAGAAGGTGAACGGGTCAAATCCCATGGTCAGCAGGGTGATGTCATCGCCGGACCCCTGAGCAAGGCCCTTAATGCCCAATCGCTCCAGGGACAGTCTGATGACTTACTCAAAAATGTCTCACTCTGGCTGAAAGCATTTGCTAAATGCAACTCGTGAAAGATTTATCTCAGAAAGGGGCTCAGCAGTGCATATTCAACATTTGATGTTCTCTGTGAGGAAATACTGCATACTGAAGAATGATGTAAATTCTCACCTCGGAGATTTATTATTGATTGACAAGCAGCCCTGAAATATGAAGAGCTCCCTCTACTGGCTGAATGTGGGACACAGCTATCCAGGGACTTGCACCCTGAGCTGTGAAGTAGCTGTCGGATGTCAGTATGTCGGTTTCCATAGTGATGATTAATTCCATCAAGTATGGCCCCTGCCATCTTCATTTTCACGTTAAGTGGGAACATTTTCGCTTTAGTGCACTTGGTCCTTTTCGGTTCTTACCCATCAGGTAGTCCACATCATCTGCATTCACAGCATCGAAAGCAGCTTTGTTCCACACATACTTTGCGTTCTAAAACATATTCAGAGTGAGGAGGAAACAAAATGGCAACAATTAATGAAAAACACGTTAAGAATCCTAGCTTATACTTTCCGACTTTGACCTAGGAGCCCCCCGACTGAAAGCAGACTAGAGCCTAGGGCTTGCTACCACTAATGTGTCAGAATGGGCAGGAACTGTTCACTCCATCCATCGTTCCCTGCTTGTCCAGCGCAGGTTCCTGGGGCTCCAGAGTCTATGCTGGGAACTACGAGACGCAAGGCAGGGAATAACCCATCGCAGGGCACACTCACACACCATTCACACACCATTCACACACACACACATTCACACCTAGGGGCAATTTGGCATCTCCAATTCACCTTGCTTTAGGTTTATTGGTTTATTATTATTGCAGAAACCAGAGAACCCAAAGGGACACCCATGACGACACCAGGAGGACATGCAAACTCTTGGGACGAGCGCCTGATATGTAAATTTACTTTGGTCTCTGTGGACTCCCTAGACCCCAGACTAAACAGCTCAGGCCTACAGAAATCAGGTACTCAGGGGGCTCAAGATTAAGCCAGTACTCATGGACCAAAGCTGGTTTCAGACGGAGCGTGACGGACTACCTTCTTTCCCGTTAGCCATTTATCAACGAGATCAGCGTTGTCTAATCGGGATCCATAAATGTTACGGTACTCTGGGTCTTCTTTGGTTTTGGGGAACATGTATGTACGCCCACCTCCAAGAATGACCTGCAGGAAAGCAGGAAACACGTTCAATCGGACATCCACGTATATGTTATTTTCAATATCACTTAGGAATTTGAAATAATAAAAAGTACATTACAATAAAAACAATGCTTGAGAAGCTTCTTTGAAATTGCATCGAGATACATACGGAAAAGCAATATCCATAGTTAGTAGATGATATAAAAATCAAAGTTCCCAGGTTCAACTCCAACTTAGCATTTTATATGTGCAACGTTATAGGTGCGGAATGATGATAGATGGATGTGTGCTTTAATCAATATCCAGATGTGGGAACAGGAAAAACATGTCAGTCTAAATAGGCACCACTTGTAATGCCCAATGGGCCTTGGTGAGGGTCCATGCCACAGTCAGCAGCAGGTGTGTGATTATAAGCGGTCGGCACTGAGGACCCGGCACTCGCGCTGCGGCCCGGCTGGCCTTACGTTGATGTCGGTGTTGTTGACCAGCTGGAAGGCGATATCGCGGCAGCCCTGATTCACCGCATCCGGCGGCAGCTCGGCGTCACTATACCAGTTCCTGTCGGCCGAGTGCGAGTAGGCAGCGCCGGGCGAGGCGTGCTGCACACGTGCTGTGGACACGATGCCCACGGACATCCCTGCAACACGGGACGCTTGCATTTTCATGCCATCTTCACAACGAGAGCTCCGATCTGACACTGAACTCGCATCACTATGCACTACACAGTACATGCATCAGCATCCCTGCTGCCTACAGCATTCCTGTGACATCACTGTGGCCTACCTCTCCTCCGGGCCCTGTGCAGCACGGACTCGACCTCGTTGCCGAAGGTGGTATTGCACTGTCCGCGCCGGGCTGCTGCACTCAGGCCCAGCGTGCCATAGTTGGCCTTGACGCCTGTCAGGTAGGCTGTGGCAGTGCCCGCACTGTCTGGCATCTGCTTATCCACATTGTAGGTCTGGGGGGGGGGGGCGGCGATAAGATTAATTTATCACAGAGGGATTGCTTCCTCAGAACTCAGTGTTCGTAGGTAAATAAAGTGACTCATTTCAGCTAGAAGGTGAACGGAGAGCAAGACCAGCCTGGAAAAAAATGACGTTTAGCTAAACGATAAACGATGCCTATTACTCAGAGGCGAAGAAAAAATGGCAGAAAATTTGGGATTTGTCCCACGGAGCCAGACAGGCAGGAAGCAGCCAAGTGCCAAGTGCATTTATTTCAGTGTGGTACGTTTACTAATATACTGCTACATGTATGTGACGAGCTGGGGTGGACCTTAACACCATACTACACCGATCAACCTTACGGAACGGTATAAACTTTACAGGTGAGGCCGACTACTGAAAGATGGATGCACCAGGCTGAAGGTACCTTTGAGAGGGCCAGGAATGGGAATGTGTCCATGGTCAGAGTGGTTTCCTCTCCAGGCTTGCCGGCCATCTGCCCCTTGAGGATCCGTGTTGCCGTCACGGTGGAGATGCCCATTCCTGGGTGAAGGCATCCAAGCTTAAAGGCTATCGTCGGCTGCAGCACATAATTGCCCTTAATGGCAGGTAGAAATCTCAGAATAAGAAGTGTTTGAGGATCCACTTTTGTGTAAGTAAAACTCCCATGAGTGTTAAATGGAGGCTGCATGCAACTATGACCAGGAAAAGCAATGGAAAATAATGGAAGATCCAAGCCCCAACCTAGTTTAAACATCCGTGCTTTCCGCTCCAAAACTCACCGTCACCGAGAAACAGGATGAGGTTCTTGGCTTGGCCCACAACAGGCTGCAGATTCAGTGCTGCCGTGAGAGACTTGTTTCCCTTCTCATTCCAGAAACGAGGGTTCTCCTCTTCAACTGGGGGGGAAGGGAGCACCACAACAGGAATGGGACAGCAACTAAACAGACTTGCCAACATCTAGTAGGTTTTTTTGTTTAGTGGTCACATTCTGGATAAGTGTTTTCAAATTGGAGAATTCACCCATCATTAAGATAGTTTCATGCATTTTACAAACATTTTTTTTTCATATTTATATAAAAATGTGGGATTATTTAAAAAAACTTGAATACAAAGGAAGGTATTTACACTGAGTAAAACAGACTATTTGCAGAGTGCTAAACTAAACTAAGGGCTACATTCACAGCAAAGAAACATTCTCCACAGACTACATTTAATGCCTAGCGCATAACATGGATATGGATGACCCAGTATGTTCCAACACCCCTTTGAAGGCATGAATATCAGGTTGTCAGATTCAGGCTTCCGCTCACCACAGGCCCGGCTGGTCCACGGCACTTACCGGGGATGACGGCCCAGGACCGCTCGACCACCATGCAGAGCAGGACGCCGGCGACCAGGGAAATACGGCACGCAGCCATGTTGTGTGTCTTACGTTGTGTTGTTAAACGAGCCAGACTGGTGTTTTACTGAATATTTATGGCTGTGCCATAAACCAAAGTGTAATGGGCGTAGGGGAGTGGTGAGATTTGTATGGATATTTTATGTCTATTTATCTATATGTTTTAGCAAATATTGAAAGGCCTACTACTGTGGAGTTGTAAGGAATTTTGAACTGAATTGCAATTAAATACAAATTAGCAGAAGCAAATTCAGTGGCGGGCCCTGGCAATATGGGCGATCTTCCATGGGGGTTCCACCTTAAATCACTGACAAATCCCCCCACACTTATGGGCTTTACCACCACTGGCAAAAGACAAAGTGCTACCCTTTCGCTCAAAGCACATTTGTTGAAGTTTCGGATCAAATGTACATGAACACTGCAGCGTGAGATGAGACCCTCAAGGTGACACTCTGCTGCCCCAGTCCTACAGAACGATAGCTTTACAGAAGCAGCCATTTGGACAGTTCTTCTTGGTGACCATCGGACAACCTGCATGGGCGACACCTGGGACCTGAGGGTCAACTTTGTACATGTGGACCATGATGGGACCTTGGCCACAGCATGCCAGGTGGTGGCCCCAGTGGGTAGGGGCGATGGGTGGCTTGGCAGGGTAGGACTGCGTTCAGAAGGTCGCCGGTTCGAATTCTGGGGCAGGCAGATTAATGCTGCTCTTACCTGTGAGCCCCCCCAATTTCTCTGGCCTGTATGTGTGTCTCATTTAGAACAAGATGGCAAGGGGGAATTCTCCATGGGGATCAATAAAGAGTGACTATTCTATTTCAGAAAAATGGGAATAATCCAGCTTCCCACGCAAGGGGCATGGCCTCCGTCAGGCATTATGACCCAGTAGAAATCCTGCCATCACAGTTAGCATCTTAGCCGTCATCCTGCCTCATAAATCAGCACTCGCTGACCACACACCCAGCAGGATTCAATCCATAAACAAGGTCAACTAATTTGACAAAGCAATTATATCAACATCATGCACAGACAGGAACATTTTGTCCCATGCTTCTAATACTTCCCAGTAAGAAAAAAAATATATATAAACTTTTACAGCACCTACTTTAGTGCCAAAGGCTGCCTTATTAAAATCAAACAAGCCTAATGCTTATTCCGGCCTACACGTCTTATCTGCCTCGATAACGTCGCACACGTTCCTTATGGGAGTTAAAGATCCAAGTCCCTGACTAAGGCAAAGTTCAGAAAGAACAGAAAACTCACATATCTATATATACACACACACACACACACACACGTTTGTATTCCTATCTTAGTGGGGACCGTCCATTCATTTCTATGGGAAAAACCCTAATCCCAATCACAACACCCTTAATCCTTACCCAGCCCTAACCTCAACCATAAGTAACCAAACTAAATGCAAGTCTTCTATTTTTACTTTTTTGATTGCATGACAGATTTCTATAAAATTAACCCTGAATTAATGAGGACTGAGAAAATTATTTGCACGTTTTGGTGATTTCCCTGCTCAAAAACACCTGGTCCACCTCACCAGTTAATCGTCAGGGTTCACTTAAACCTGGCCGTCCAGGACTGGAATTGCCCACCCCTGGCCTACCATTTGGCTGAGCAGGCTGTTAAAGGGATAAGAGCCCCCCCAAAAGGCGATCAGACAAAAAGCAGCAAATCTATTCCATTATCTAATCTGCACTGGTCGCGTGTTGCAGCTATCGTAGCTTCACTGGCTCTCACATGAAACATGACAGAGCTGCATACCCTTTGTTTTATACGCTATAGTAATAAAAAAATGCTATAAAAAAAAACAATAAGGATGTACATCATGATGTGCGATACATGGGCATACCGAGGCAGACTCACCTGTCATATTACGTTACGCACGTGTCACTGAGGCCACTGCAATACACGTCTTCTGCATGGTAACGTGATGCGATACGATTTCTCCCGATTCAACATGATGCAACAGTGCAATTCAACTTGAACGCGGTGCACATATTTTCTACGGTTCTTAAGCAGACAGCTTATAAACATTTACATCTAAAAAGTGCCGTTTGGTCTCAAGCACCACAGCTCGGCAAGTATCTCGTTTATGAATAATTTAATGGTAATTGCATATTAATAAATCAGACATTACCAATGCAGGTAAGTCAAAAAACAAATCTGCCCAAAACATTTCATCCCCAATTTATTTTATTTATATTTGTATATTTGAATTGATTTTTGTTATTTAAATTGGGGTAACCGCCTTGTAATTTTTTTATGAGTCTCACCATCTTTGTAAGGACCTTCCATTCATTTCCATGGGAAAACCCCTCATCCCAATCATAACAGCAGCCAGCCCGGACGGCGATCCCTCCTCTACTTCCAGCAGTGGTTCATCCCTCAAACTCCCTGCAAAGGCATACGTTTGTGAAATGAAATGCATTTACTTACATTAAATGCACCACCACATGTTTCTACAATGGGGAAAAGTTTGGCAATCAATGCTAATAAGGGGTAGATTTCGTCTTCATGAACCCAGGCTCAGGTCAGGTCACCTTAGCTGCAGCTTTTCAGCACTTTTTGGGCACAAGGTACGTCTTTAACTTAACCTCAGGTGTGATATTTGATATTTTGACTAGATACTCCCAAGTCCTCTGGTTAGATGCAGGCCTCTCGCGGGAGGTAGCAGTTAGCGATTCCGAATGCAGCACCACCTCAGCTCAAGCACCGCGCTTGGAAACTCGAGGAGAGAATGATCTAAATTCCCTGCCTGCTCATACACCAGCGCGCAGACACCCGCTCTCTCAAAGAAAGAACACGAAATGGTATCGACAGACAGACCGTGGAAAACGGAGCCAAAAAACGAGACAATGCCAGACTGTGAGCGGGTAAGTGTATTTTATTATTCCAAGGGCCAGCTGGATGGACAATACACACCGCTCTCATGGGCACAGGGAGAAATGACACACATTATGGTAATTACCATAACACAACAGAGGCGGCTATGCAGCAGTTAGCACGTCTTGCTAAATGGAAGCAGCATTACTATGAATGTCCCCTGATGCAGAAGGTACACGGTTAAGTAATTGCACAAACTACAAGCTTCGCAAATAATCCAAGGGAGTGCTCTTTTCAGAGCTGGTTAGATAGAGACAGTCATGTGTAATCTGTGTGTCAAAATAGGGAAAATTAAGGTTTAGCATATCTGTAATTTTCCTCCGTCACATGCCCCATAAAAATGTGGCGTACACATGTTTTGTGTTGACATGAAGCACAAAGAAAAAAAAACACTTAAAGAAGAAAAGTGCAGCTGGATTTGAGTGACAAGACTGACAGGTGACATCTCTGCTGATGGTCAATCACGACCCAAAGACTGCTTTATATGACAGAGCGTGCACCTTCCAGCACAGAGCTTTGTTCCTTTAAGGACAGCTGGAGCTTAAACATGAGCTGATGTAACCGTGACACCAAGATGTACCAGGGGACATTCCAAGAATATTTGCTCAAAAGAACTACAAGTACCAAGTACCAAAAATCATGTTAGCATTGTGTCAACACTGCAGGTTTTAAAAGGGGATTAGTGCACCTAAAGCTAAAACTTTAAAAATGTCAACACTGAGCATCGTAAACAAAAAAAACATTAAAAAGTCACTCAAGTCCTCATAAATTTCTGTTCCCGCCGAACAGCATTGGTTTGTGCAGTAATTTCGAAAGTAAAGTCCTCCAACAAACAGGAGTTTTGGTTTCCCAAATAGCACAGGCCCCACCTAGTGCAGAATCACCTGTGCGCTGCTATCTACTCATCGCTATTCAAGCCTGAATTTAGGGCACTGTTACTTGCACGCAGACTGTAAGCATCTACTACTAACCATGTCGTCAACTGTGCAGTGACTGTGTCCTAATGCATCCTTTCAGCACAGTCGACAAAAATGAAAAATCCTGCGTTCACTTAGTTAATTTTCGGCTGGCTAATATTAAACACACGTGTAATTAAATAGCTAAAAAAAAATAATAATAAACAATGCAAGAACATCTCCAGTTTCTGAACACCATCTCCTGCTAATATTAAAGCTTTAAATCATGCTCCAGGACAATTTCCTCAGCCCAGAAAACTGGGCACAGATAGACAGGGATGTAATACTGACCTAGGAGGTCTGAAGGCAAAGGAAACAGAACCAGCACATTGTACCACCTCGGCCCTTCAAAGAAAACGCCAGCCAAGTTCTTTTGTTATAATTATCATTAATGCCAAGTTACAATGCTGGTTACTTATAATTGGTTCACAATACTAATACTAATAATAATTAAAAAAAAAACAGCATTTCACTTAAAAAGCCACATTTGGCATATTTTAAAAGGCAAGAAACATGTGAATTTCAGTTGAAGCTTTTAATGTGAGGGTCACTGCGGCACCACTAGAGGACGCTCTCACTGGCCGGTAGGGGAGGGCCGCTTCAGTGTGGCGCTGTACTTCATGGGGGCTGCATCCGCTTGTAGCTGGACCTCCACCAGGGTGAAGATGCTGATCTCCTGAGAGGCAAAAGCACAGGTGAGCGGTGCAGGGTCACGAAAGTAGGGCACATTCTCCCGTCCTTTTTCATTCTGCCCTCAGACCATTTTTGTGTGAGTAAAACTGCCATGAGCTGCAGCATATGGTTGTAGGAAGCCGAGAGCCTATGCGTGGAGGTGCAGAGCTGGCAGAGCAACACCAGGCCGCTTAACCGCTGGTGTGTGGATTGTGGGAAGAAACCAGAACACTCGGAGGAGACCCACATGGGCATAGGAGGAGAAGCAGCAGCTCCACACGCAGTCCCAGCGGTGGCAATCGAACCCGCAACCCTCAAACCCACACCCCTGAGCCACCATGCCGCCATAATCATACTGGGTCTCTGATAAAAGGCCTCGATGTTTTATTTCTTCCTGTTCCTGTTGCATTTTGAGTCCTGAGATGATCTTTATGGTAACCATGTAAGTCTAGCTGACAATGAAGCAAATAAATGTTGGGGGGGCGGGGGGATAATAATAATAATAATATACGTACACATAAGCCAAGATTTAAGGCCACAGCATGGCGACCTAAAAACAGTGTACTTTGACAGGACACACCCCATTAACTGACTACAGAGCACACAATGAGGTTCTTAGTCACAAAGTACTTATTACTTATTAAGGGACAGCCAGCTTCATCTGTACAGTACATGAAGGCTTTGAGTACAGCACAGAGGTCTCCGTGTCCCTGGGTGTATAGTGCCACCTGGTCTTTCTCATCACAGTCCTACAGTGCAGCCGGGAGAGACCCCTCCTACCTGCTCCACGGATGCTCGCATGGTCTCGTCCGCCGCCCAAACCAGTGTCAGCTCCGGCTTTTTCCCAACCTTACGGAAGCGGAAGTCCTTCAGACCCTGCAGCGCCTGTAGGAGATGGATGTGTAGTCAGGAATGCGGCTTTTCCGCTCAGTGAGAGGGCCCATATTGAGAAATGGGAGCTGCTATATACGGAGGGACCGTTTGGGAAGCAGGCAGCCACGTTTTATAGCCTGAGGCCATGACAGTCGGAGAGCTCTTAAACCAGAAAGTGTGGAGCAACAGATGCAGGTGTTTCCATTGTATCAGGGAAGGGGTATCCTTGCCAATCAACTAATTAGCAGTAATGTGTCTGTGAAAAATTCCAAAGGAAGCCAGCAGGAAGCCCACAGGAAGCCCGCAGGAAGCCCGCCGCTCACTGCGATGCCAGCGCAGCCGCCGAACATAACAGCCCACTCACATTGCAGTAGATCCGCTTCTGCACGCCGTACTTCAGCACCAGCACATCAAACGACTGGTCGAGCACGCCCATCACCATGGCCTGGGAGTCCAGGGGGCCGCACTCCTACAGGAGAACATAGCTGTCGGTCCCGGCCAGCCGGCACAGATCGTAACAGCAGGTGGGCGTGGGGCCATGATCCCTTAATCACCCAGCCACGTTTGCTCAATATAGCCTGACATCATAAATAAATTCAGTTTACTGGATAATTATGGAATGAAAGGAAGAAGATGACAGGCATGTGATTACAGGGCTGCGTGAGGCCTCCGGGTCAGGTCAGGCCAGGCCAGGCCAGGCCGGGGCACCCCGCCCCAGGACAGGTGCTCACCTTGACGAAGGCGGCGAAGAAGAGCTCAGAGCTGAGCTCCTGCACGCGCTTAGAGGCCGTCTTTTTGTCGTTGCAGTGGGAGGCTTGTGTCTGGACTTCATCTGCCTGCAGGTCGGGGTGAGGGCTACAGCCTGTGGGGGAGGGATACAGAATGGATCAGCAGGTACTTTTAATGATTGATTTTATGCTACATACATGGTGTGTGTGTGTGTGTGTGTGTGTGTTCAGAGTACCCCTTTTCCCTTTTTAATTTGAGGTATAATCAATATAAATTTGGACCACCTGCACAGGTTATTTTCAAATCAAATGACCCAGGCAACTGTTAAACAGGCACATCTTACAACTTTACTGAAAGACTGGTGTTTGTAATAGTTAAAATACTCATTTGGTTTCATTTCATTAACCACTATCCAAACCCGCACCCCGGTCATCTTCATCCATAATTAGTACTTTCTTAGGTTCTCCTAAACACAACAAGAACATCACTGTCCCGAGCACCCGTGATTCTGCCCTGGGCACGGCTCACACTCCACACGCCTCTCACCCAGCGCCGCGCCCAACAGGCGATGCACGATGACGTCGGCGTAGCGACGGATGGGCGAGGTGAAGTGGGTGTAGAAGGGCACGTTGAGGGCGTAATGCCGAAACTGGGGCTCGTCCCTCAGGACCCCAGTGCAGAAGTACACAGCCATCTAGAACGGAGCAGAGAATGTCAGCGTAAGCTTCTGATTCTAACCACAGGAAGGGCCCGAATGGAAGTCACGTGTCTGACAGATGCTCAGTAGGCATATTAGGAAATTTTAAAGAAATATTAAATTCTATAGGACATCGCATTTACCACTTGGATAAGAATACTTGGATAATTCACCACTTGGATAAGAATTCATTAGGTTTTCTTGAAATTAATCATATTTTAAATGCACGACATTTCCCCAATAACTGTGAGCTGTTGGACTGAGCTTCTCTTGGACCTTCCCAGCTTGGCCGGCTTCAGCCCCGGGATCCGGCTCCTTGGGGACCTTCCCAGCTTGGCCGGCTTCAGCACCGGGATCCGGCTCCTTGGGGACCTTCCCAGCTTGGCCGGCTTCAGCACCGGGATCCGGCTCCTTGGGGACCTTCCC
>JAODKM010000042.1:11130643-11150039 GCA_026780845.1 Petrocephalus sullivani
TATAGCCTAGGCTCATATATCCCCAACCTGGAAGTGCCATATGTACATGTATATCCTAGGCTCATATATCCCCAACCGGGAAGCGCCATACGTACATGTATAGCCTAGGCTCATATATCCCCAACCTGGAAGTGCTATATGTACATGTATATCCTAGGCTCATATATCCCCAACCTGGAAGTGCCATATGTACATGTATATCCTAGGCTATATGTGACAATATGTGGCAAAAAGCAAATAAAACATGATGCCGGCTCACTGTAACGAAAACCAGGCTGCACTGCATCAGTCTGCCAGAGATCTAACAGAACAATGCAATCTCTCTGAGTCAAGCTACCTATTCACTCGTTCTCCAGCTCAAGCGGCCAAAGTCCAAGACGCAGGTAAACAGACTGCTGCAGCCATGTGCCTTTTCGCTCCGCAGGTTAAAAGAGACGTGACTGGCACCCCTAACCCCCCCCGAACCCACCCACCAAGGAGATACCACACACGGCGCGCTAAAATTGTACTTGGCTGCATAAGCCTATAGATAAGAGCTATAGACGGGTGAATGAAAGGCAAACAAGAGGAAGAGTGTCCCGCTAACAGCCATGCAGGTAGAGGGGAGCGATTCACCGATCGCCCAGTAGATGGCGCAGCAGCTCACCGCGGAGTGGTGGCAGACAGCCGCAGGCAAACACCAAGTGTGTGACATCAGCAACCGCAAATGCACACAAGCTGCTAATAGGTACCAGCGGACAACATCAGAGCTCTCTAACCTGTGCCGGATAAGGGACTGGATGATGGATACATCAGAGCCGCACAATTCATTTTACCCACGTTTAAGTTACATATGCATCCGGCAGGTAAACGTTCCAAAGCAGTGGCCTCCTCACAATGTCCAAAATTTAAAGTATAATGTAACGTATAAAACAGGCATTGTTTTACTTGCCCTGAAACGTCAAATATCAAATTTATGACTTCCGCATCCTCATGTAACCCAGTTCAGCTGGTTTTTCCCCTCTGGGCTGGACACAAAGACCAGGCGGTTAGCATCAGGGAAGCTCACGCAGGATGGGGGTGGGTGGGTGAGTAGGGGGGGATATCGGGACGAGGTTAATTGGGTATCTGATTCCTCTATAGAGTCATTGACTGAAACCTGGGGCTTTTGCATCAGATGAGAAATGAGACACTGCCTGGGTATGGAATGTCAGTACAGTCAATAAAAGATGACAGAGTGAGCACACGCAGAGATGACATTTATGTTTCACCATGAGCCTAGGCTAAAACTTTTGGTACGTTCCCATGTTCACAAGATCATAGATAGCAGTGACCCGAGTCAGAAACAACTACTGCCCGTACCACTAACTCACAACAATCTGCGGCAGATGGACAATGACATATAAAGACATAATGCTTCCATTAAAAAGCCAGCGCCTACTTAAGGCTCTCCTGTCCACTCCAGGATGGAATTTGCACCCGGGAAACTTCTCAAATGCATCATTTTGAAACGTTTCTTTCAGTAACAGTGCGCTAGGCCAAGGTTCCTGAGCCTCATTCATGGGGCAGCAGATGGAACAGGATGTGAACAAAATGTACATTTACAGCATTTAGCTAACGCTCTTTATCCAGAGCGACTTACACTGCCCAAACACAGGGAATTACAATCCCCCAGGCGCAACTTGGACACACTGGTGGTAGGATACGACGGGATTTGAACCCGCGACCCCTTGGTCCATAACCAGAGTCTCATACCAGTAAGCCACCACCACCTCAAAATAAACTCAAAGTTACAAGTCCAGATAAGGGATTGTGCGGTATCACTCGGGAGTCAAGCGCCCTGAAATGCTACATAACTATATCCAATCCTGAAATGCAATTCAATTTGGACACAATCACTGCTCATGTGACGGAGTCATTCAGAATAATAATAATAATAATAATAATAATAATAATAATAATAAAGTCCAGTCATTTGATTAAGCATTGATATTACCATAATAACCTTCAATAAACTGACAAGATGTCCATGTTAGACCGAGCCACATGGAAACTGGAAATTTCATCAGCCGTGATGCTGCTGGCCAGTGCGCTCATTCTTTCATGTTTTCCAGTGCGTTAGCGGTTGAGTGACGAGGTGGTGTGTTCGAGCACGGCGGACAACCAACCCCTGAGGCTGTAGAGGGCGCTCACATCCCAAAGCACTCCTCCCACAGCTCGTCGGGTTAGTGCCACTGCACCGCAACCCCCCAACCCTGAATCCCAGTGGGGAAGACTATGAAAACCCCCTATTCACAGTGACGAGGACACCTTGCAAGTTCATCAGTATTAATGCACACTGAATGATATTAAATACTTAGACCTTTGAAAACAGACTCTTGGGTTCTTACGTTAAAATGTGCATTTTAAATATTGCATCAGTTTTTTTCCCTTTACCTGCTCGGCAAAGCTGTGGATGCAACACGTTTTTATTTAATTAGCACTGAAAGGCCTTGAGCGGATTAATGGACATAGCGGAAAGCATATTAAATGTTCATTTAAACAGCACGTCACCATCAGACATAGCTGTGGCTGAAGTTTTGGGAAGTTAAACAAATGCATTTCATCCAATTAAAATGTTAACTATATGAAGGCCTTGATGGCAGATCTTCAGAGGGGCTCCCTTTTGACCTCATCAGTTCCTTTCATCCCAGATGGAGATGAGCATTCACAGAAGGCATGGGGCCTTCCGGCAGGCCCAGGGCAGGGTGACATGGCTGAGCAGAGGTCAGTCTAACCTGAGAGCAGTGTTTCCCACCCCGGTCCTCGGGGACCCCCAGACGGTCCATGTTTTTGCTCCCCCCCAGCTCCCGGTAAATAAAGATCATCCGGCAAGAAGCTGTGAAGGAGCAAAAGCGTGGAGCATATGGGGGTCCCCGAGGAGCAGGTTGTGAAACACTACCATAGAGGACAAAAGCCGTGGAAGCCAAAACGCGGGTGCGAGCAATGAGCTCCGAGGGCGGGCGCTCCGCTAAGTGGTAAATGATGCGAGAAATCAGCCCTGCTGAGAGAGGCCGCGGGCAGACGGCGCGGCGTGCGCAGCAATCACAACTAATCAAAGCCAGGCTGCTTTCGCTGAGTCAGGACTAAACAACTTAATATCTGAAAAACATGCAAACTAAATGGGAACCCAGTTAAGAGGAGTGACAGGAAAAACACAAACAGATTAAACACCTCGTTTTTTTTTTTATAGGATGATGTGCTTCAGTGCCTAGGCGGCGAGCCCGATATAAACCTTCCGCATCGTATGTGAGCTGTCCAGCTGCGCGCACATGGGGTTCCTTACAGTCCGTTCATTACGGGACATTGTGTGTTTATGGTGACGGGGATGGGCGTGACGGCGTGAGTCAGCGGACAGCGATGACACCGCGTACGGCTGCAGCGTGGACCGCGGCTCCGCCAGCGTCCCTATGGATTTCCAGCTGAGGTCTTTCGTTTGACATAAAGCACAGCATCCTTACCCCATCTTACTCCGATTCACCAGCTCAGTCGATAATCGTTAATTTAACTGAACAAGTGGACAGAATAAGATTCATTCTGCCATACACACACATGCACAACTATATGCGTCACACAGGAGGGCAAGTATGTACTTTAACATTCAATCACAGGCAGGAAGTCCTAACCCGCTGCACCGCACACGCACCGCCACTGAATGTATTCATGTTCTAAGGGTACTAAAATCGCTTTCCTCAGCCACACGCCCAGTGTGCACTCTGATTATCATCCACACTATCAGTGGTGCTGGCAGTGTCCACACGGCATGCCCACACACACGGGAGGATGCTTACGCAACACTAATTGTTGAAAAGCAAAAATCGGCAGGCTGGACAGCCATGAGACAAGCCCCCGGCCTTGGTGATAACGTTCCACCACTGCACCAACCTCCCTGGCCAGGCTGCCTGAGGACAACGTTCAGAGACTGGCTGGCACTTGGGTGATGTCAGCTTCTGAGATCATCGCGAATTTGCCGCTGGCCCCCGACCAGAGGAGAGTGACACCATTTAAGTGGGTTTACACGCAGCACCATCCCTCGCTTCCGGGGGCTGCCTGGTCCAGGTTCCTGCATAGTAATAGTGCGTCAGTAAGAGGGCCTTTGATTAAAGGTCACACCTGCAGGTCTGATGATTGTATATCTCCTCAAGCATTATCCAGAAACATGGAAACTTGCTTCCGGCACTTTCGAGGACCCACACGATTATTCTAAAGGTCTACTAGAACCTGGTAAACTACTGCCTTCACGTGATACAGTACAATGGCACACTAATGGGCTGTTACCCAGGGCACAAAAACAAACTAACAGCTGAATTTGCACGTCCGTTAGCCCGGACAGTTCACGGAGAGGCGGCTATACAGAGCCGAGGGAACGAACACAGCAACTCCCGCCAAAATAAGCCATCAGAGGGTGCAAAGTGCGTCATTAGCCGTCAACTCAGGTGCAGCACTCACACGGGGACAGGAGATGCTAATTTGCTGGGCTGAGTATCCCGGACCAAGACCCGATTCACCCCGATCCTCAAAATTCCATGCACGTGTGACAGAGCCAAAAGCTCAAAAGAATTCTGGCCGACGGTCAAGATTAAAGAATAATAACTCAGCAGAGAAAACAGGTTAAAAATACAGGGGTGCGTATAGCACAGTAAGCAGCGTGTTGATTATACAAGCAACTACGAGCCCATGAGCGATAAGATGAGCACTTAAATCATCCTGACAGTACATTGTTTTTCTAGCTCGGGAGATGTCGGGGAGATGTTCTAACAAAAAAGCGCGCCGTTTACAGAGCAAGTCGCCCGATCCTCGCCCGCACACGCTCAGACCGCTGCCTGCACACGCTGAAGCCGCCGGTAATTAGCAGAGAAATGCCGACTCTTGGTCTCTGCCTTCAAAGAGGCCGATCGCCTATCAAGCCGAGTCTCTCAGTGTCGGCTGAATGGAGGAATTCTCCTTGCCAATCACTCCGGATGCTTCCACCTGAGGCCCACGGCAAAACACCTAGAATGAAATGCGGCTCTCCAGGACTAACGTGACGAGACACTCCTGAAACCACAGGACAACCCCTCTGCCAAAACCATGAATAAGCTGATTTATATAAACACAGTAAGAAAAATGGGATTGCTGAACAGATACAGGTGTGCACAAAACGCTGACTTAAGCCTGCACTGATACCTGCACTTCTAAAATCACTCCACAGCAGTATATAGGGGTCAGTTGTTCAAAGGGATATATAGATTTTTCTGCATGAAGTATTGATGCACAGTAAACTTGTACACGATACAGAGGAGCAGCTACATGTTGGAAAAGCTGGGGAGATACCAAGAAGACAGCCGGCAGTATCAGAGCCCTCTTTCAGCCTGAAAACGCTTCATCGCTTGCAGATGAGCTGGACCTCAGCCTGAAGCGCACCTCGCACGAGCGCAGAGTGCCCCTGGATTGCCTTCAGAGAGAAGCAGGTGTGGTCCAGGTCACTGCAAACTCACTCCAGGAACCAGACTGTACAAAAATAGCAGGACCGTCAGCTGCCAAGCCCGGCAGCCGGGCTTCCAGGGGTCTGCTCAGAGTGTTCTCCTTAAGCTGCTCGGGTCACGCTGACAGAAAGCGCGGCGCGGACTCATTTGCCCAGAAAAGCTGGGCGGCGACCATACAATCATATTTCATTGACTGCCATGGAGATTTTGAAGTTTAAAAAGGTTTTTGTGGGGGGGGAAAAAACTGCCCGACGGGATGAAGTCGTTCTAATGACTTAACATGAAGACTAAAGCCAGCCCCATTAACAAAATTACAGCCAGGTTCAAAATGAGAGTAATTCATTATTTAGGATTCTCTTTTGTAATTGCTTAAACGGCTTTATCTCTTGAGGTATATCCCACAAGGTCATTCAGGGAGTTAAATAATAAACAAAAAAAAAAGAGAGAGAATGAAAGAAATAATGAAATCGGCCCAGGGCCGAAAAGCACTGCTTGGCCCGCGGTGCATGAGTACCTCGGCTCTGAGCTACTCACTTGTTGCTGTCCCTGTACTGATAGATGTAGCAGCCTTGAGGCATTCCTGACTCCCGGTCCAGGGTGAATGACAGCTTGGACTGAAAGACAGAGGTGAGATGGGGGGGTTAGAGAGGCAGACGCAGGTGACGGGTGACTGGCTGCTCATGAAAGCACAGGGCAGGATGTTACCGCTTCACCTGTAATCTAAGTACGCATGTAACTAAGTAAATACACACAGGTATCCGTCGTTTGAGTAAAGGTGCCCAAAGCATGCAGTTAGCACACGTATGAAAGAGATACACAGCTGGCCCTATAAGGGGTTATGATGGCATCATCTCGCAGACTTAAGGCTTTGCACTGAAAAGACAGGTGTATTCTGTTATTAGTAGGTCAGTATCACGATAAACACAGTATCAAAAAGCTTAAGCAGTAAGGGTTAAGAATGTGTGTGACTTTAGTGGTTATATAGTAAATATCATATACCAAGACAAACGTATGATTAACTGACAGCAAGTACAAACCGTTTGTACCTGTTCTGACTTCTCTACAAACCCGACTTAAAGACTTAGGAACGAATCTCATCCGTAAGCCGGGGTACTGTCTGTACTACAGATTCCACTGATCAAACCCTTAATTAGATCATCTGGGGAGTTCTGAATGCTCATTTTTTTTTTTTTGAGAACGGAAAGATGCAGGAAATTGGAATGAGAAGACACTGCAAGGCAAGCTGGCCTTGGATGCAGAGCTCTGCTCAGCCTCGCAGCCGGCCTCGCAGCCAGCCTACCGCCCGGCGACAGAGGGAGCGGATGCAGTGAGCCGGTCCCACACGCTCATCTGAGAGGAATTCTGCTCCATCTTCAATAACCACAAAGTTTCTATGGGATTTAAAAACATGTCATGTAACGCAACACATATCAGACTGCGCTGTAAACAAACCTCGTGGTTCCAAAGCCTTCGGGACGTCTCCGCCATGTGCCAGGTGGATGTTACCCTCCCTACAACCGGCTCTTCAGTGCCAAAATCCTCAATAGGATAAAAAGCTCCTTTTTTTGTAGTACAATGAAATGTTCCGCATGACACTTGGAAGATGCCAAACTCATGTCCATTTTAGTTTGACTCCTCTAGCACTTAACAACAATGGCAGCGAATTCCCCACCTGGGTCCTTATGGTGTTAGCGAGCCCCTGCCAGTACAGAGGACTTGCAGAAAGGTGATGATGGTGATAGGTACCTTTCCATCTTATAGCCCTCTGAGCAGGTGGTGACTTTGGAGAAACCAAAGTGCAAAGGTGCTCCAGGGATATAAAAATCACATCCAGCTCCAGCACACATAGGGACTCAGAGCTACAGGGAGGACAGCTTGAAGTTTCTGCAAAGCCTCTATATGCTTTGGTGTTGATCACAATGCAATGGTTTGGACGGTTTCGGGAATGGGCAGAACACTAGAACCCAACTGATCCAACCTCGGATCTGGAACAGACATCAACCTACATCTCCTAGAATCTGTAGGTTGTTGTAGGTAGTTTCAATAGATTTGTCTGTATTTGATGGGGGTGGGTCAGAACCAAGGTCTCATCCCCTTCAAGTGGCACAGTACACTAAGCAGAGCTGAAGTACTGAACAAAAAAATATTTCAATTAAAAAATGACTCCCACATCGAAGAAAATGGATGTGCGTAAAGCGATCTGCCGTGTAAACGATTCATGTGGCAGAGAGAGGCGGCATACGACCTAATGTAGCCGTTAGCGCTATGCAAGACAAGGCCTTGTACTGTGGGCCCTTAGGAGGAAAAAAAAATCGAAAATCCAAACCAGGACATTCCTGATGTAACATACACACAAAAAAATATGGCCTACATATCCGGCGCCTTTTAAAAAGACCAAGCAGTGAAGATGAATGTTTAATTCAGAGTAATTGGTAGAAGGTGCGAATGGCACACAGCGGCACAGAGAGACTGGTGATAGAGCGCATGAACTGTGTCTCACTGCAATGGCATGGGGTGATGTTCCAGAGATAAACTAAACGTCCATCATGCAAAATGAGCAGAATATGCCTATGAATCAGAGTATGAATCAGAATGGACTCAATTTGTTTTGTTATTTATTTGGAAAGACAAAGTTCCTGAGTAGAGTTGATCAGTGAAACAACAGACAATGACGAGACTGGGACTGTCACTGTCGATTACATTAATAGTCAAGTAACGTAGCGATTAATTTGGCGATATACACAGAAAGACACACATACACTCTATTCATACATCCATTTCCTGCCCCTGTGATCTGGCACGCGGGGGCAGCAGTTTGAGCAGAGATGCCCAGATCTCCATCTCCCCAGGGAATCACTGAGGCATTCCCTGCCAGCCGTGAGATATAATCTCTCTAGCATGTCCTGGGTCTGCCCCCACAACCAGAGCCGGATCTACATTTTCAGGAGTCCTAGATCGGCTTGTATCCAGAAATGAGGGTTACCCCCTAGAATAGTTTTGCTGATGAGGGGGTGGGGGGTGTGGGGATTTGCAAATTGTGGTGCAGACGATTTCCCCGCGGTCCACTTCTGCTGATCCGACCCTAAGCAGTCTCCTAGTTCAGTGTTTCCCAACCCAGTCTTCGGGGAACACCGGACAGTCCACGTTATTGCTTCCTCTCAGCTCCCAGCACACCTGTACCAGGTATTCGGTGTTCCTGATTGGCTGGGAGCTGGGAGGGAGCGAAAACGCAGACCGTCCAATGTTCCCCGAGGACTGGGTTGGGGAACACTGCCCTAGTTTGCCTATACCTGAATCCGGCCCTGCATACAACTAAGGGTTTCAGTATTTGGTCCCTCGTCTGCTACAGTATGCGGGGTCTTCTTCCACCACATTAGACAGCAATCAAGAAAGCAAATTTTAACAGATGCTGCTTGTTTATGAAATCAAGTAATGGAGATTTAATCAAGTAATCATGACAGGTCTAGATGAGACACAGTGCGGAGGGGAAGAGGACAAGGCGCTCTTGCGTAAGGTGCAGGGGTCTGTCCGAGTTGTGCATCGCTCCAGCTCATGTTGATGGTGGTTGGGGGGGGAGTACTGGACCACTCCACCTCATGGTGGTGGGGGTGATTCAAGGTGATTCAGCCAGGAGGAAGTCCGGCAGGTGACCTCATTAAATCACGTCTGTGGTGGCGTGGTGACAGAGCCACGTCGCCTGGGAAACTCCAACACCCCCCGGGGTCCAGTGGGCGATCAATGGTGTTCTTTTCATACACACCAGCTCCCCTGCCTAACCGCAGCTCATCGAAAGACCCATCCATTCGCTATGAGTCAGAGCACAAAGCCGCTTACGGCCACACTCTGGACGTCACGCGGTGAAGTGGCACAGAGCTCCACCTGCTGACATCACCGCCACCTTCCAGCCCCGATACGCCACAGACCGTTTCTTTGCGAAAACGTCACATGGTTGTAGCGCGAATATATCCCACTATTTCACTAGCACACTTCAGCATCTCGCCAGCTGGGTGTTTCGGCACACTGCAAGCCGGCACGGCGCGGTGGAGACACTGCCCACTGTCTCCTGTGTCACTGCACGCATGTTAAGTGTAAAACTAACAGAAACATCAACGTGCCTGTGAGCTGTCATGGAAACGTTCAGCACGCGACACCAAATGGAACAGCCGGCAATCCTGCAGGTATACTCCCTGCCAGCAGGGGGCGCTATTACTCCTACGCACCCAAGAGCCATCAAAAGGGAGCCTCCAAAAGGCCACAACGAGCTCAGCCAAACAACAGCACATCCAAGCTGAAAGAAGGACAAGGAATTTCAAAGAGGACAGACTAAAAGCAACTCATCCCAGTGACATCATGGCCTTGGCGTTGGGGCCTGGGGCTTTGGATACCACTTTTGTCAGAGGCAGCTGGTGAAACATCACGACTTCACTGTTTTCAGTAACCATGGTCCATTTACAAATCCAGGTTTCCCCTTTTTATAAAACACTGACCTTATACTGCAACTGCCCATGATGTGTGCGTGGGAGTGTGCCATGCAATGGACTGGCATGCCAACCAAGGGGTGGTCATGCCACCTGGGCTCTGTATTGGACGTATGGATGGATGGATGGATGGATGGATACTGGTTTCACTAAGAGGCAACATTAAGTTGCGTGCAAAACAGCCCACAATAAATGAAATTTCATAATACTTAACAATATTATTAGTCTGCAAAACAGATGAACAAAACTCTCACACAGCATCATCAACCAAAGACAACATGGTTTTTCCATGTAGGAACAATCAAGAGTCACATTTCCAAGTAGATCCAATCAAACTGCAAGACCTAAGCAGGCCCCAGGATCCATAAACCAGGCAGGACATGCGCTATGGTACCATTGAAATGTTTAGTCTCTAGCTATTCGACCAGCTGGTGGCCATCACAGGCCAACACTTAGTTGCGAGAAGGTAAGAGCGCAGACGGTTGGCCCACCTGGTCCAGACGCAAGGCGCCACCCTGAAAGCGCTGGGAACGAAGCCGCCGGGCGATGCGGTGCAGGTCCAAGACGGCCCGGTGGATCTCGTCCACGGGGTGCTCGGGGGCGCAGGGGGGCAGCTGCTCGGGGTTAGGCGGGGCATCGGGAGAGTCAATCATGCTCTGGGCGTGATCGTAGCTCAGCTTGACGCAGGAGCGAATCACAGAACGGCCGAACCACTCACTCAGGATCTGTTGGGGGGGGGTGAGAACGGGCTGTTCTTCACAGGAGCAAACAATCACTACCGGGCGGGTCATGGCGTGGGAGCGTGCGCCAAGCGTGACGCCAGACCAAGGCCCATTAGTGCGATGATTGCACACAGTTGTTCATCTGATACTCAACCTCATTTTTATTTACCTGTTTATACAGCTGGGTTTTTGACTGGAGTGATGCACTGGGCTCGAAGGTAAAATGGCTGGCCCTTCTGAGAAAGTGACCCCCAAGTCCATGAATTTAATATTAATACTAAGCTAGCTGCCACAACAGAATCATTTTTATTGTGTCTTAAAATTACTAAAATTCAGCAACAAATGAATCAATATTCACTTAATTTGATGTTTGACTTTATAGAGTAGTGGTAGTGTGTGTGACGGCATGTATTTTATATAGGGCCACAGCCATTCCTGTGCTGATTCAACCAGTACTAGGTGTAAGCCTGGTGTAAGTCACCACAGGGCCTCTTCTGGTGGAACACATGGAGCAGCTCGGGTGCGACAAAGATGGCACCCTGTGATCAACACTGCCGCACTGTGAGCTGAACTGGCCAAGTGCAGAAAGTGTGAGGGCACCAGTCTGGACACATTCAGACAGCAAAGATCTCTTCTTTAATACTTAATAAGAGCCCCACCAATTGGCATATGAATACAACTTACAAGGTACAAAAAAAATAAAAATTAAATTAAAAAAAATGGTTTGTACAGGTAAGCAAGTCACTGCAAATTAGCATTCTGACGGCACGGGGAAGTCACACGGTGTACAGGCTAGACACTTTACAGATTAAAGGCTCACGATCAAATTAGTCGTCCTGCTGTCGAAGCGGAGGGCCCCAGAAGTCTGTGTCACCAGGCCGGGCCCATAGGACAACATGGAATAGAAAGGACCCCCCCCCATATTAAAGGCTCAGGTGGGAAGCCATTCTATCACAGGCCAGTCCAAGAAAAGTATGTAAAAGTAAAAAAAAAATGCGGATTGAGGGAAGGGAAGTGTGCTTTTCAGAGCCAGTGCAATAAAATAAAAGCAAGACAACCTAGGTACCAAGTGAGCAGCGACGTGCCAAGACCGGTCTCTCGTGGGAGTTTTGCACCACCATTTCTGGTAAATGCTGTTCACTTACATTCTTTCTGCTGCTGGACACCAGCTCACAAGAGATTAGTGCACGTGTTAGGGTATTTCCACCCCGTAAGCACTGGGATGCTGTGGTGCAGACAGAATCTAGCAAAATCCTGGCTCCAGGGGGGTGTCTTGGAGGGTGAAAGTGGGCTCGGGGTTGGGGGCTGGTAGAGTCAGGATTTTCCTTGACGCAGCTCATGCCCCATCTAAAATTTCCAGTGAGGGTCTCTTGTACCAATGGAGTTTGCACCTCTAGAGGTCCCCCCATGAACTGGTACCTTCCTTCCAACCCCCGGGAACCCCCATGAAATGGTGCCTTCTCCTCTATGATCCAAGGAGACCCCTGTCAAATGGTACCTTCCCTTCTGGGAGGTGAGAGGACCCCCATCAAATGATACCTTCCCCTCTAGGATGTGAGGAGACCCAGGTCGAATGGTACCTTCCCCTCTATGATGTGAGAAGACCACCGTCAAATGGTAGCGTCCCCATCGGGGCAGGAGAAGACACCGTTCAAATAGACCCCTTCCCCTCTGGCACACGAGGAAATCCCCGTAAAATAGTACCTTCCCCTCTGGAGTAATTGTCCAGATGACGGAGAAGGTCAGTCGGTCGGTCATGGGGTTCAGGCTGCAGAGCTCCTCACAGAGCAGCCTGGGCAGCATCGGGACCACCTGGGAGGGGCGGACAATCAGCAGTATTAGCCAGTGATGGCGGGCATGGAACCACGGTCAAACGGCTAAAACCACCAAGTCGTGGCTCACTTAACCTACAGAACACAAGAGTTTAAAAACCCAAGTTTTCTGGTTTAGTTTTGGGGAGTCCTTAACATGTCTGATTGGCTAATTTGCCAGGTATAAACACCTGACTCGTTTATCTAACGCGAGGTTTGTGTCACTAGAGCAGAAGACCTCAGCATCAGGCTGCAGCAGAAGAAGCACACGACCGGCCGTGAGCCACCGCCAAGCACAGGCACCAGACAAAGCTGTGACTTTGCATCCTCTGATTTAGTGGCCAAAGGACCGTGTATAAAAAGCTTAAAAACAATAAGCCCTGTTCAAGCAAAAACCTTCCAAACCTAATCCATTTAATTCAATTTAATCCATTTATAAAACCATTTAATCCAAAAAGGCAAGAAGAAACCTAATGGACGAATGCAGTCATTTGAAAATTTCTCACGGATAATAGACTTAATTCATACCCCAGACGCCATATTTTCAGCACACCAATTATTCCACTGGGCAATTAACCTTTCTGCCCATCACAGAAACGGGCAAGTTCACAGATGCTCTCGCGAAAAAGCAAACTGAGCTGGCACTGGAAGCATTTCATCAGAAAGAAAACCCCGGAACCCACCTGCCAGCAACAACTTTCTATACATATAGATAAATATCTTTGCCTTAATGATCTAATCCAGAGAACACACTGATTAGTTGTGTTAATTAGATAGGAATTAGAAAATGGACCTTCTGAACCAAGTAGACACTGGTCGCTCTCCTACTAGCGACGCCATCCAGCGAGCTTCCCTCCTCGACGAAGTAGCTCACGTCAGCGATGTGAACTCCCACTTCGAAGTTTCCTACGTGAAAATGGAAAGTGAAGACAATGAGGTTTGCATGCGCCACACACACCCCCCCCCCCCACCCCCAGATGACATTAGAAGGACAGTGCCAGACGCTCCTGTTTTTCGTACCGCCCCAATTTTCCCCAGAGCTTCCCCAGGTTGGGGGTGGGCGGGCAGTGGATGCGGGTTTTTGTTCCAGCAAAGGTCTGAAATATTTAGGTCTGATCACCCTGTTAATTGTATACAGGGACTGAATTCGACGTTTTGACAGCTCTTGTAAATAATTAACGAACGGGGGGTGGGGGGAATGTTCCTGGACGTGTGTTATTGTCAATGCAACGATAAACTAACGGAGTCCTGAGGCGTGTTTCCGATCTGGTCATCAAATTAGCGGGACATCATTAGCTCGGCTGATGAAATCTTAAGAAGGCATAAAAAGAATAATAATTGAAACACAAGTAAGTCCCAATTAAGTTAATTACAGACTCACATTATGAAAGCCATGGGGGGGGGGGGGGGGTTCAAATGTGAACAGTACCTTGGAGCTGCAGGTCAGGCCAAGAACTGGCGTTACTTCAAACCAAGACTGACATACTTAAAGTTAAAGACTCATTTTACATGAGGCAAATCTTAAGCTTCTGCTGAGCCAAACAGCGTGTTTTTACCAGATTATATTCTTATGTCGTATTTGCTTGTCCTCTAAGCAGCACAAACACACCTGGAACAACGCATGCACACACACACACACACACACACACGTGTCACAATGACGCACAAAATGCACAGCGTCAGTTCCAGTACAGACGCAACTGAGAGGCCTAAATTCAGCGGGCTAGGTCAGAAATATCCTACTCCTTGTTTTACTAAAACATGCTTATCTTTATTTGGCATTAGATACTGTTTTTTTAAAGCCTCTGATCAGAATAATAAAAATCATTTCACAAGACTATCTGCCACTATCAGTTCACAAGACACTCCCAGTTGATAAGACAGACCAAGACTATTTTCTCAAAAGGCCGTAAGAATTTTCAGAAACACACACAACATACAGAATGTAACAGAATGTAGCAAACATCCATTGTGCATACCCCAGGAAGCAGAGGGTACAAGGTAAGAGGTAACCCCTCTGATCAAACACTAGTCCAACACAACTAGTTGGGGAACTGCAGGGTGAAATGGAAGGGCCCTAAGGAAACCCATTCAGTGCAGGCAGAATGGATAAGCTCCCATTCTATGTGGTTGGGAGGTGGGATTCAAACACACAACCTTCCCTTGTGAGGGAAGGGTGCTACCTACTGCGTAACCAGGCTTCCCATAAAAAATACATCCAATAAAACTCAACACTAGCACTCAAATTAGAACTATACAAGTCGGGCTTAACTGTAGAGGACCTCCCTCCATCCTAATTTTGTTACATATCCAAAAGCTGCTAAACTATGCGGTTGGGCAGAAGGTGGTCACGTCCACAGCCCTCGGGAAGAACCACTAAGCTCAAAGACAGGTAAGTTCATCTGTACCTAGGTCTTATTTGCTAGGGTCTCATTAGAGGGTAAAGCAAGTCAGGGGCTCACCAAATAAGAGTGAAATGTTTAGCATTTCCAGGGAATCAGAGTCCAAACACTACGCAGATCCCAGGGACACATGGGAATTTCCATGGGGCCACTCCATAGCATGATACTTGTTGAAAACAGCCTGCTCCAAGAACACAGAACGACTAAGGTCTGGATAAGGCACTCTCCCGAGATACAAACAGACAGCAAATTTATGTTAAACAGCTTAACACTATACATGCATGCTAAATGCTAAATCTCATGTGTAGGCATGGCCGGAAAACCAGACAGCCTATGCAAGAGCACCCACATTCCGGCTTTGGGGTATTTTCTGGTCAGGCCGTCTATCAAAAAGGTGACATGCTCCCATGGGTGCTTTCACATGGCCCATTTTTTCCAGAAACCAGTAACTTCACACCACAGAAACTCTGCCCAAGAGTAGTTCCTTGGAGGCAGTTCTGGAACCCTTCTTTAGTTCCTACGCCAGACTAGGTACTTTTCCATTCAAATGCGAACTAGTGGGGAGGCACTTACAGTGAAACTTACCGACTGGTTGACCACAAGCACCAGCATTAACTTGGAAATGACACAGGGATATGAGGGAGAAGCAGCGAAGCAAAAATTGAGCAGATGGAACTATTTTTGCACCCCAATTACATTTCATGCACAAATTAATACATTTTTTTGCTTGCACGTCCATATTTTTGCATCAAAAAATTTGACTTATAACTGACTTTCTTCTTTACTTTTTATTCTGTGAAAAATAAAAGATTGATTTGCTAGCCAGATTTAAATAATTATAAAGACTGGAGCTTTCTACTTAAACTTGTACAGAAATGGCACTTCCTCCACCATCTTTCAGCTCCAATGGCTTTGTGGGGAAGCGTAGCATCCTCTGGTTGCACATTTCGGAATTTCACAGAATGTAGTGTAATCCGGATACTCTTCGCGATTAACTGTTATTGTTAACAGACCACCAGTGCCCAGTGAGCAGCACATTGCTCAGGGCACCTCAGTGGTACCTTGCTGGTTGGGGATTCGAACCAACAACCCTACCTATTAGGCCACCACTTCCCTACATAACACTACATAAGCAAATATGCGATTCGGGATGCACCCTAATAAAGGTTCAGATAAGACACCAGCACACCATTAGAATGAGTAACCTGTCCATTTTCAGGCAAAACGGCTGGATGGGTTTTAAAAATGCCGGGGGGGGGGGGGAGAGAAATCAAGGCTGGGATGTAATGATGCAAGTCTGAAGCTATGGGCGCATGTGGATTCTCATTCTGAATACTTCAGCTCCAGCAAACAGGAACAGCCGTGGCATTCCCAGCAAGCGCATGGCTTTTGGTTTCATGGCGGGAATTTACAGAGCTCATTTTTTCCATCTCTGCAGAAACGACACTTAGTTCTACAGCATGACCCTTAAGAGGAGCTTCAAAAGAAAGCAATTAGTTAGCAATGGTAGGACAAGAGTCAAAGGGGAATTAGCAGAGACACCAACTGCTTCTTGTTTTTAAATCATCTCTTCAGCAAATGCAGGGAAAAGGGGAGGAAACTGGTTATTGCCTTAAAACTGAACTATTTTACTGAATAAATCAATTAAAAATAATTAATCAACCAATTACTCCTTGTTAGTGGTGACCACATGCCTCTTATCATGCAATTGCTAGTTCATTCAACACAACATGGATAGAATGCATCCTGTGTTTAACTAAACAGTAAATAAAATTGATGTTGCAGCACACCAGCCAACGATGGAGAATTACACAGCGGATGAAGTCAGCCTTTTATTAATGGTCCAAAATGCACCAAACATAAGGTTCTGAAGGAAAAAGCAAAAAGCCGAGGGCACGTTACACACCATCTGGAAGAGGTTTGCAGGACAAGGCATCATCCAGGTCTCTGGCAGTGGCTGGGTCGATGGTGAAGATGCACTCCCATCTAAAAGGATAAATTGGCTTTTAGTGTCCCTACTGATACTGGGAATTTACCATGTGCCCATTTAAGGAAAAGAGGTTTCATTCTTAAGGGTATTAAGGAATCCTAACACAATCCACAAAAACGCACCAATGGCATGGTGACTAAGACAAATGCTACAGCAATATTTAAAACATATTTAAATGCTTTTAAGAGGATAATTCCAAAGAAACTTGCATTTCAGGCTCTTCCTTTTAAAATCCTGATGTGAAACATGAACCAAATCGTCATTTTTTAATTTTTAAATTTTTTTTTTTACTACAGTCTCCTTGCAGGTATTCGTATCACAAACCATTCCCGATGATCATTTGTTCATTATTTGTTCTCAAACATATCAGAGAATCATGGTAAAACGCAATGGCCACAAAACAATCCCTTTCAAAGCACGTAAATGTACATTTCTAACTGAAAACAGGAGCAATTTTTTTCAATTTTCCAATGTAAAAAGGTTCACCGACTGACTTCACTGATTAGTAACCCCTTTGCAATAAGATAAAACACCAAACATTTGTGTTTAGTATCCCATCCCTTTTGGGGCCAATTGCAATAAATAGCAAAATGGCAAGAGCAGAACTGAATGAGTCAGTCAAAAAAATTATGGCACTTAATAAAAGGGAAATGTCTGTGCAGAAGATATGTGCATGTATGTTGAATGTTGCTTGTTAATGGACTTTTGTTATGAATCCAATAAATTTGCAATACTTCTACCGAATTAAGACTTTCTGTGCGTACCGTAGGTCTGGCGCTTAACGAAATAAAAAAAAAAAAAAAAAAGTTACCCTTTAAATCTTGTTACTGTTGATGTTACTTTTGTCAGCTCTTTTTTATTGGCACGGAAAATAAGGAAGCCTATGGGACAATTCTAAATTCTATTTCAATTCTAATGTTTACAACAAAACATTGAAACCGAAGCTAAAATTAGAGATGGTATACGCACAAATTCACTGGCACCTCACACTTTATTATCACTCCTAAGAAACGCACCACGTTACGTACAAACGGCTGGCAGACTGTAAATTTCGTCTAGTGTGAAATCTCACCTTTATACATAGACCACCTCATGCTATTTAAAAATCCCATTGAGAAAAAGGTACAGCTTTTTTTCCCCCCATTAAAATTCACCGTGAGCACTGAACAGAACAAACGGTAATGGGGGGGTATGAACAGTTGTTGACATGCAAGAGAAAATCATACAAACACAGAGGATGGCTTAGACCAAAAAGTCCCAAACACCCACCAGCCATAAACAGGAATTTGCATCCTTCAGAAGGCAAAGAACACTGAAAATTTACACCCGGATCAATATTTAATGTCGAAAATCATAAAACACGTACAGGACTTCTCTACAATAAGTCTAGGAAGACTGGCACTCCCTAGATAAAAGACATTTGAGACAATTCCGTCTTTGACGTCACCAGTAAAGAAGCGGACCCGTATAAATAATCTTCTCACACCTGGCTAGTGGGAGATCATGCGGAGACGGCGTCTAAAGAGCAATGGGACAGGCGCTTATCTCGGTATTCTACCTCGCACAAGCTTTCAGAATTTCTCTTAATTCACCGTAGCTTGTGCGCTATGTCGTAAGAGCAAACCAGGAAAGGGGGTGTTGACATGAATGGAGGACGTGGGCAGGTATTCCGAAGGTTATCTTTCCTAGGCACAAGGCGGTAGAAATTCTTAAAAGAGCTGCGTGATAATCTGATCCTTAGCGATCACTTGTGTGGGTGGACACCCTGTGGCGTGACCCTGTACTGGCCTAAACAGCTGCAAGACGGATGGCTGGAGACCTATTCTGAGCTCCCAGTCCCATCTTGTTCTCCGCCATTCACTGCGCAATCAGCACATACACAGGACCTATTTTCTGTCCGGTATAAGGCCATTACTGTATAAGCTGGTAATTTATGACTGGGGAGTGGGGGGAGGGCAACATTTTTGTTTACCGAAGAACAGCATCAAGTCTAGCACACAACATTCCCACAACGGCAAAACTCACCAGTTACAGTATGAAAACACAAGTGGTGAACAAGTCACCAGACGTCCTGTAAGACTCAACGGTAAATCAAGTCACTGTAAGTGTCCGGTAAAACTGGCAGCAAAACATTTTATGGTTTTACGGTTTCTGATAAACTGGCAGAAATTATTTCTCCAGCGTTGATCCAAACTAAAACGGTATCCCTACGGGAGAGAAGCACAGCGCAGCTGGATGGCACGGCTGTCCTCTGAAAGGTGGCGGGGCTAAAAGTAATCTCCACAGTAATAGGATTTTATTAGCGGTAGCCTGAATGTCATGCCAGTCATTTTTAATTTCTAAAGCATAATTTACACACACTGATTAGCCGAGCAGGTCTATTCCATTAAAAAAAGTGTGTGTGTGGGGGGGGGGGGGGGGGGGGGCATTTACTTCCGTCGGCGACGCGAGGGTTTTTTAACACGGCTGTGCCCGGGCCCGACCTCTCCCCGCGCGTGGAGTAGCAATTT
>JAODKM010000042.1:11150139-11166772 GCA_026780845.1 Petrocephalus sullivani
GGAGAGAAACAAATTCCATACCGTGGTTAAAATAACAATTAAAATGGGGGCAGAGGCAGGGGGGGGGGGGGGGGGGGGGGGTGAGGAGTGCATTAATTCTCTGGCAGCTAAGCAATTATTTCAAAACTGCCATGACCAGAGCTCACGTCATCCTGGCAGGAGGATAGCATTATTTAAAAAAGGTAATAAAATCGAATTTTGACAGCATAACACATATTCCATGACCTAGCTTATTTAACAGAACGGTGCATAGTCCTAAAGAAGAAGAGTTAATTAGCATAAGAGAAGCGACTGATCCGCATTGGGCCACAGAGCCATGCGGAACACACCTCGCCCAACACACTGCTTACTCACCGCAACCCTGGATGGGAAAAACAAACAGCTGAACATAAACTGTATTCACTAAAGTGCTTGTTTTAACACATTAAATACTAGAGACCTGAAACCAAGCCAATGCCTTCAAACAAACTCAGAAAAGAGCGACCAGTCAAGACCGATTTAAGTGCGAATTTCAGCCAAGTTCAGAAGGGGTGCTAAACAATCAAAATGCAACATAAACCAACAATCAGCCCTTTGCTCTCTGAGGAACCTCATCTTCTGAAATCCCGGGAAACATTTGCTCTGATTTAAATGCAAATCCAAGTCCAAAACTCATCTGTAACTCCAGCCCCTTGAGTTCTTCACTGACAAAAAAAGGAACAATAACACAACTACATTACAATAAGAAATGACCACATTTCTGTCTTTACTGGCATCAGCAGCACTTTCATGAACATTTTTAGAAGCAGCTAGCACACTGTCCTGTTTAATGCAAAAATTAGTTCACTTAAGCCAGATTAAAAAAAATAAAATCAGTGTCTTGCTATCCATTTTTTCCGTGTACATTGCACAATTTTCCAACAAACTTTATTGTTACCCTTAATAACCAAACTATGTCTTCTATTAAAAACAGATTTTTATCCATGTGTCACTTTCAGCCTCTATATTTGGCAGATACCATAACAGATTTTAACTGAAAGTATACACACTAAGGAAAGTATTCTCTTATGTAAGCAGACTGCACACTGACTACAAATCCCTAATCAATTAAACTTAAAAAGTAACATGCAGCAATGAATCAAGTTGTACAGTTCATTGGGCAGGAAGAAAAACTGTTGTATAACAGTCTAACTATAGTCAAAACATTTTAAAAATGCATGCATCCATTTCTGCATATAGAGGACTGAATTAAAGCAGCACAATATCATATTGTGATAACCACGATATATGCGCAATATATGCGGTGGTAAAATTTAAATTTATACAGATTATACAGAAACTTTTGGGCATTACAATAAATCTCATTAATATTTTAGGCATACTACTGATCTGCTTATCAAACCGTAGTATGAAATGAAATGATTCTTCATTGATCCTTTATTGATACAGCACTGAAAAGCTGGCGTTTTAATGCCAGTCATCTAAAACCACGTAATCACATTTGTAGGCACTGATTTTAGTCTGTTGATAGAACTCCGGGCAACACTGCCAATTTATTTGTTCTATTAGTTCTATTCGGCTATAGTTTATTCTGGGGTTATAGATATATTAAGCCCCCAAATTTTCAAACGATCGTTAAATCATGCAGGCCTAGATTGAATGTTATCTTAAATCGGTTATAAGTTGGTGAAGGTGATCAATCGTCATTGTTGACGCACCACAGCACGTAATAACGAAATGTGTCCTTTGTTTTTAACCCATGTGACATCGTGACACAGCAGGGGGCAGCTACCTGAGCGCCTGGGGAACAGTGCTTGGGGACGGTACCTTGCTCAGGCTACCTCAGCAGTACTCGTGTGTCGGGGACTCGAACCTTTTTTGATTACGCGGTTGCATCCCTAACCACTACACCACCTGCCTAGTTATTGTATGCACCAGGGTACCGGCTGTTGTTCGCTCTCGTGACCCGTGTTAGACTCCAGGGCCAATGGGACCCTACACTGGATGAGTGGTTATGAAGGATGGATGGATGAGTGACTCGAGGAATGAATCAACAGATGAATCAATGGACGATTATTACACCAAATGTGTCTCATGAGCACCTTAAAAGCAGCCTGCCCTGCATCCTTTGAGTCTAAGGCTCCATTGTAAGCATGAACACATTCTACTACATTGGTTGTGCTGAAATTTAAATAGCAAAGCCTGTGAAAACCACATACACACACAGACTTAATTTCACTGCGAAATTTCAACATGAACGTAACCAACCACCAGCAGAGTCGCTTTGCATTAACGTTGTTGTGAGAACTGTAAACACCTTCCCCAGGGGACACTCGACTGGGAAGGCAACAGAAAACAGAGTTCCACTTCAAAAATAAACAAAACAAGAAAGGCTCTCCGGTCTCACAGCAGAACACCCCCACCCAACCCAGAGTGATGAGATATACATCTTCCAGAAGTACATCTTCCAGAAGGATGTCTCTAGACACATGTGGCAGCAATATTTATCTCCAGAGAATTAATAAACTTGGATCAACTCAACTAATCACAATTTCATGTAAATACAAATGGCAGATGTTTTTAATCAAAAACCCCTGTGCGACGAGGTCCAGTCAAGAACTAGAGCAGAATACAGCAGAAGCATCACTGCGTGGCTGAGACCCGAGACCCGAGACCCAACAGAAGGTGAGGCCACCTCAAGTCTCTCCTTTCCATGAACTCATCAGCCGGGATGGTCCACGGCAGGTCTTGGGGGAGACACTGCAGGACGTCCTCAGAGAATTCAGAGAAGTCCACGTCGTACTCCGTCAAGATGCCCTCCGTCTCTGGCTCAATCTCTCCAGCCAGGCCCAGACTCTTCACCAGCCGCCTTTGGGGATTAAATAACAGCGGTAATAACGTTCATGACAAGGCAAACAGAGCTTAATGGACTTCTGTGCAATTAGGAAATAGAAAGCATGTTCTATGAACTCCTTAATTCAACAGATGTTTGAAGAATCTCGTCAACTTGGACTGTCGATGTACACATGTATGCGTTATTCTGTTGTGTGCCCAACAGCGTCAAAAGATCATACGCAAAGTATATCTGGTCAAATATCCTAAACTACAAAGTACAACAGCAACACCCAAGCTGCTGTAGATGCCCATAACCATTATGCAAAATGCTGATCTCAGCTACACAGATTTAAACTTCAGTAATTTATTTACTTGATAACTCATACTGGTCTCTCTCTTCCTCTCAAACACTTAACAACACACACATCATTACAAACACCCCACGTCCGCTGGTACACACCCAGTGCTACTGGAAGCAAAGGCTGTATCCAAGCGAGAGTGCAGTATTGCTCGCGTACATCTGAATGCTACAGCAGTGGGCCTAATGCGAAGATGCTCCCTACACATTATAGCACCAGCAACTACCACCAGTCAGTACTGGACTGGACAGGGCTATGTTACACTGCTGGTATTTTTGCACTTTCAGCCAGCTTTAATGAGAGGGGTCTTTCCCACTCTGACCTCTCATTAAGGTGTTCTAACCCGCAGACCTGCCACTTTACATTTGGGTTTTATCGCACCATTTTCCGTGAACTCCAGACACTGCATTATGGAAAAATGCCAGGATGGTGACGGCGTGCTATTGGAGGGGCAGGCTGTTCCCACTGACGGAGAGATGTACCTTAGGAAGTGGCCACTTATTGCGTACCTGCACATACATGCGTGCACAAGTGCATCAAACAAACATCCAAATACTCACACAAATATCAATGCAGGTGGAACACTGAGGTGGAGAAAGAAAGCATTGCCCACCAATCCTCTCCCGCGCCTATGAGGTATGTTTTCAGTGCTAACTGTGGAGAGGCCTTCTACAATTTGCAAGTTGAATGACAAAGACAGCAATTTGTTTTAATTGCCTAGGTAATTATCACTTTTATGAATTTGCAGCACGGGCGTCACAACCACCAGAGGGTGCCCCTCCCCCTTCGAGAGCATTATTATAGGGCATTCTGCTCCAGCAATTAATGACACAGCGTTGGGGGTAATTGGCCGCTGTGATGGAATCCGAGCGACCCTCTGAATTACCTCTCTGAGTAGAACCAAAGTTTCACAACTGCCTCCACTTCCAGAAGCGAAACCCTCCACAAGTGCCCCCGCTGGACACGTTCCCAGTGAGGATCGCACCTCTGCGATGCGAGCCCTCACCCAGAGAGGTAAATCATCTGAATCGGGCAAGCGGCAACATCAAATGAGGCTTCTCTCTATTGGACGGGGCGGCGGTGGGGGTTTAGCTGGGAAGCCAGCCCCCCCTCTTCTCTCACCCCTCAGCGAAGGTGCTGTCCCCGGGCCAATCGATGATGCGGCAGATGAAGAGGATGCTGGCATAGTCGTCGGGCCTCACGGCGAAATCCGCGGGGCAGTCGGCCAGGGGCACATTGACCCGTGGCACGCGGTGGTCCACGGGAGAGAACATGGCGAAGCTCTTATCTGGCAGGAATTTCAGGAAGCCGGTGGCGGCCCGGGAGTGCTTCTTCTGGGCGATGTACACCACCTACAAGGGAAGGGTAGGACGACACTGCTAAGCCCCTGGGCGGTGAGGTGAGAAGAGCATGTCAGGGAAGAGAACTGGGGCAAAGTGAGGAGACACCATTCGCACAGCACCACACAGCACGATGAAGGTGGCTCACCTTCCCTGTCCTCTGAAGGAGCTTGTCAGCTACACTTTTAGGGCCCGCCAAGCTGTGCGGACCTAATAATACAACAAGAGTTCATTCAAAAGCATTTGGGGGGAAAAGAAATGCATTACTTTCTAGGCAAGTTTTCGAAATAAATCAAAATGTATCACTTCATAATATTCGCTTTTTGCCCAAGGAAGGGGTTTTGAAATTATTATTTAGGTATTTTCGAATTCAAAGAAAGTATAATAATACTGTAGAGTAGGGCTGCATGACATCACACTGCGATACGGATTAAATGGAGAATGCGGAATAATTAGCACGGCCTTAGATAACAGGTGAAACCCACTTTTCTGTACTACATGGTACTTTACTTACGCCCACAATTTGGTAAGCAGATTAGGACGGATGTGAATTGCGACGTCAATCAGTCAGTAATCTATAAATTTATGATTATTAAATTCAGTTAGTGGTGATTGTCAAATCCCCATCAATAGTCGTTAACTGCACTTCTTTGTGCATGTTTTAAATGGCCAGGGCTGGCTGTGGGATACAGTGCTGTCATTTACTTTTGTCTGTATTTTGAGACTTGTCTGGAATAGAGAAAATGTCTATACTGAATAGTTGCAGTCATATATTTGCAAACAGGGAAAGAAACCCCGTATTTGCATCTTCTTTTAACCAGACTCCAACAGTTTTAATAACAGGGCTTGTGGCATCTCGCATCTGGCTTGAAACAATGACTCCAACAATCCAACTACCATACAGACAATATCCCATAAAATCCTCTATTTGTCAGGAAGACGGGGGGAAAAAATTCTATGTTTTATGGATCAAGCATCACAACCAGAGGAAATTTTTACCTCCCAAAAACAGGACTATAAATTTCAGAGAAAGCAAACAGCATGCCGCAATGCGAATGAATGAAATCGCAGCTGGAACAGCCTGGCTGCACGGTTGCACACATGCGACATTCACGTGCCACATCTGGACCAGCAGCTGTTTGTAAATACGGTCACACCCCCACTTCTCCCCCTCCTCACTGCCAGTGAGACTGCATTCCATGGGCACCCGACCAACTGTCACCAGCGTGACCGTCCATGGGCGAGCCTTCACACGCTGTATCGTAGGCACAGCGGCGCCCCCTGCATACCTGCCCCGTAATGGCAGTAAAAGGGACGGCAGGAGCCACGTCAGCAGAAACCGGGCAGGACGGGTAACCCTGAGCAGAGGGGCTGCTGGGAGTACCGGCGGGTACAAGGAATCGAACGCCGCGGGAAGGAACCAATGCGTTCACCTGACAGTGCAGTTCTGCAAAGGAGTTCACATCTCCATCTGTTGGCAGGGGGGGGTTGATTGGGAAAATATCATAATTCATAGAATGCTGTGGTGACAGGGGCCAGATTAATGAACATTTCAGCCATCTTGACTGAATGAGGTTTAATCACCCACCTTGGGCTCGAAGCACTACTGTCAGATACAGGCTGGGTTATTATTATTCCATCAACAGGACACAACTTGCGTTCCTTCTGCCCTTCCTATTTGTTGGATTACACATGACACCGTCTCGCGATGATAAACAAACACAACGCGTCGTCAAGCAAACCGATCCAAACAGACCCCGGGAGAGCTGAAAGTGCCGGGAGAAGCTGGCGAGGCACAGCGCTAGCCGCACAACTGCCGCTTTCATCTGCGTGTTGGCTTCCGCTCCCGGGGCTCGATCCCCGCTCTGCGGCACGACGGGACGCGAGACGACGCAGCGCCCGGCGCTCGCGATTAATGAACCGAGTGCAGCATCCCGGGGGACCTGCACGCGGCACGTCCGGACGCAGCCGTCTCCGAGTCAGCTGAAACTGAGAGGATGATGATGGAGATAATGAGAGGAAGTTTTCATTCCCAAATACCCTCAACTCCAGTCTTTTTAAATCCCAGAAAATGGAAACATTCCCAGTAAGTGGTGAGTAGGACTGAAGGACCACACCTTCTACTAAACGCCAGCTAGCTCATCTGTACCGACTTCCTTCATATAAAATTAAACTAAAGGCATGTCTATGTTGTGGTTTATATGAGATGCAACTTTCAAAGTTAAAAAAGGCATTTGTCCTACACAAATGTAATTAGCCCATAAACCAGGGCACATAAATTATGCTTCCTGTGCTTATGGCTGGAGAGCAATCCTTTCGTTTCCCTGACTGGAAATCAGTAACAGCTACAGAAATTATTTCCACTTTCCCAAAGCAGGCTGGTGGGGTCAAGGCTGAGGTCAGAGTGATAATATTAAGTAACGACTGTCCACAAAAAGCTGGATGCCTTGACAAAAGAGATTTTAAACAAGATATAAAATATTCCATCCATTCATTCCCTACACCTGCTTGTCCTATGCACAGTTGTGGGGGTCCAGAGCCTATTCCGGAAGTTAGATGCATAAGGCAAGGAACGACCCAGGAAGGGCCACCAACCCATCGCAGGGACATAGAGAGAGAAAAACAGATTATCTGGCAACTCCAATTCACCTAAGGTACAAGGCAACAGTGCTAAGCACTAAACCACCGTGCCACCCCCAAGTTATAGAACATTAGGGAACTAAAATCCTTTTTGGCCGTACATGCAGTGGTACCAAAAGCACAGGACGTCAGGTTGCCCACCTGCAGATGACTTGAGATTCATCGTCTCCACCTTGGGAGCAAGTGCATCAGCGGAGGGTGCGCTGTCCTCGCCGTCGCTGTACTGTGCTTCCACAATGACGTCGGGCCTGGGCCTGCCTCTCCCCAGGGGCCGCTGGGCTGCGCCCCCCACGGACGGCTTCTCCGACTCGCCGACCCCCTCTCCGTCTGTGTCAGACTTAATCACCTGTGTGAGAGGTGGGGAGGCAGCAAGATATCGACTTTCCGGGGGGGCTTAGAGAACCTCTCAAATAAAACCAAAAACTGCTGAGGGTTCGCCCAAAGATTTCATAATTTCATATAATTACATAGAACAGCCTACTTAAAGGGAAACCTTTTCCCCAGGAAAACGAGAGGAGTTCAACGACTGAGAAGCAGGTATCACATTCCAGACACTGCATACGTTTGTAACAGTTTCCTTAACTGCCCTTCTACTCAATTTGATGTCAAGGCAAGCAGGTCCATTTAGCAAAAAGTAAAATAAAATAAACCCTTCTGAAATGTGGTAGCACAGTCAACACCAGGCAGACTCTCAGGCACGTCTTAATGGGTACGACACGTAAGCACATAGACTGAGGAATGTGTAAAAACTGCAAAAAAGCTACAGCCTGTTACGAAATGTTACATTTAAATCATTTTGCAAAGACAAAGGATCTCTTTTCCAATTTTTCCAACCTATTCCAATGTCATTTGTCAAAAACAACACAAAGTCAAGATTTCAATAGATTAGCCGAAAACATTGGTTAATTTCACGTTTAATTAGATCATAGTCCCTTACAAAAAACCAAACCAGGCAGCAAAACAAAGTTTGAGAAAAAAAGTTTTTCAGGTGATTAATAGAAAAATCCTGCAATAGAAAACAGAAACCCGCCGTGGAAATTAATGCGAGGTCACTACTCATCTGGTCAGAGGGAATCCCAATACCAAGTCTGAAAAACGTAACAATAAAGATTTCTGTATTGTGATAACATTTTTCAATTTTTACCCTTCCGGAAACCGTACAGTACTGGAATGAAATTAACTAACCGGGCAGGTACTGAGAGAGTATTAGCTTTAGGCCTGGTTTTGGGATGTTGAAAGCTATTCTTTGATCGAGAGGTGAGTGGTAAGTGGAAATCCGACATGGATACTGTTTTTCTGATGCACCAGCATTCATCACGCTCAGCTACACTCACAGGTTCCCAAGTTATCCTGCCACAATTTGATGGAACTATTGCAAACTATTGCACTTGGGGCAGGCAGGTGATGTAATGGTTAGGGATACGACCTTGAAATCGAAAGATGGCCGGTTCGAGTCCCTGACCCGAAAGTACCACTGAGGGACCTAGAGCAAGGTACCGTCCCCAAGCACTGCTCCCCGGGTGCTCATGTAGCTGCCCCCTGCTGTGCCACAATGTCACATGGCTTAAAAGCAGGGGACACATTTTATTGTTGCGCGCTGTGTGCTATGGTGTGTCACCAATGACAGTTAATCACCTTTCACTTTCAAAAGGTTAACGTTCAGTGTCAAGTTTATCTAAGAGCAGGACATTTAAAACAGGGGGGGGGGGGGGACAGCTGTACACTTTTGAATTGCTTGTTTCATCCCTACAATTAGATTCTGGACCAGAACCAGTTAAAGACGACGTGCTAAACCAAAGCAGCCATTAATGTTCTTCCAGGAAGATGAGTCAAAAACACACTCACTAGAATCTCGGCAATCATGCGTCAAGGTTAGTTATAGAAGTGCAGCTGAAACAAACTGACTCACACTCAGCCTAAAGGAAATGATTGGCCAAAGGAAGGAAATTTACAAAATTATAAACGATCATGGGTCTGGTAGGGATGTCCTCCAATACTCCCCCCTCCTCCTGCGTATCACGGCTCTTCCTGTACTGTGATGTACTGGCAAGTAATCAGTGCAGCCTATCTGCTGTTGACCAGCAAGACCTTTTGAACAGCACTGCAGCATTACGTGGCAAGCTGCCCCGGTGAGATTACACATAGCAAGGGCTACTCCTAGCATCTGACCCAGCGGCCTCAGCACGGGCAGGGCAGAGGGCACGCGCAGGGCGCGGGCGTGACGGCTGAGAAAGGGCTATCCCAGACGGAATCCGGCAATCAAACAATAGCAGGCAGGGCCGGGGGGGAGAATAATCCCCTTTGACTGTGCGAAGCATCGCACTGTCGGAAACATAAATAACTGTGGTAATAGTCATATTCATTTATTTTTTTTCCTTCCTAAAATCAAGAAACTTTTACCAGAATGAAAGTACTCTAGTAACTTTGAGCCTAGTCAAGAAAAAATACAGGGTAATGAAGTCAGAGTTTGTTCAGTGCAACCGACATCAAAACATATGTAAATATACAGAGGATCATGGTTACGGGGCTACAACATTAAAGTTGTTAAGATGAGACCGCAAAGCTTTCAGAAATAAATGAATACATTTAAAAAGCCTTTCAAAATAATTTGTTACACAATCTTAAGAGGTACCTGACATTCAGCAAACAAAAGCTGACATTTGAAGAAATCTGAAAGCAAGAATTAGGCCGCGATTTATGAGTGACGGTTGAAATAAGTCAAAGGCGGAGAGTGCGACCGCTTGTTGCCGTTTGAATCCTCCTGTTTTCCTAAAGAAAGACCAGAAAAAACTAATCATTGAGTTGGCAAATTTCACCCTGATTACTGCCTTTCTTTTCTTGTGAAAGTGAAAATGCTTCCAGCTACAGTAGAGGAAGCCGCTGACGGTGGCCTGACTGTCCGCACCGACGCCCCCCCCCCAAACTTAGCGGCTGAGAGACACGCCTGCGGGCCCCCATTGTGTGCCTGTCAGGCCAGGACTACTCCCTGTGGGAAAGAACGGTCCTGAATCAGGATGACTTCCTCTGGGGTATCTCAGCTGATAGGCCTGCATAAGCCTGCCTTCCTGCCCCACATCCTTGGAGACCATTATTATTATTGCTACTTTGCTACTATTATTACTACAATAATTACCATTACTGATTGTGTCGCCATTAATAATTATCGCAATAAGGATACATAAGCTACACTGCTTGAACCCCCAATAATGATAAATAATATCAATAATAAAAATTATCGTCGTCAGGGCCAGCCAATTCATAAGTATGTTTTTCCCACGACTTTATGTCCCAGTTCAACTGAGGGCAAACCTCTGGGCCGCTCAGCGACACGAAGCCCCAGCGTCCACACGCACAACGCCAAACGCTAAGGCACAGTGCCTCTGCCGCGAATAATGAGAAGACATGGAGACATTGCTTTAATAACACAACACAACACAACATTATATTCATTACTAATACAGTACAGTCACTTGGAGCCGGACAAAGTTCTCTGTGCCTAGTTCTACGTGTGCCTTGCATCTACTCTGCATTCTGTAGCCATAGAGTATTGTGAAGTACTGTGGAGACCTTCAGCGGTTCATTCCGACCTGCGCGACTGTGTGTCACATCCTACCGTACAGCACCACACCTAACTGGGGCTGAGAGCAACGGTAACGCACAGAAAAGTGCTGATAAAAAGCAGACGGGCATCTAGGAGAAAGGGAAAACAATGGGCCGGGACCACCACGAAGACGAACGGGGAGCTCTGAGGGAAAGCAGCACAGGGGAATACCGCGGTGTCACTCACAGCACGGGGTGGCGGGGCTTAATCACCGCTGTCCGAGCACATGACCCCGCGACCTCCCACGGCTTAATTACCATTACACAAGGACATCATTAGCCTTCCTATGACGACAGTATGAAGCAGGGCTGGACGCAAGTCAACGAGAAAAGCTACAATACCTTCCCATAACGATCCAAAGAAAATGTCCAGGCTTTAAACAAGAAAACAAAAATTTTAAAAACGCATAAACAAGGCTGGCTGCTGTACTGCCATGAGATTCCGCACACCCCATTTGCCGGATCGCTCCGTGTGACATTTAAGGTGGGCGCCCCGGTTAATACGGCCCCCGGAACAAAGAGGGCTTAGCTCTCTGGCATCTCATCCCTGCACTGCATAATAGGTCATTACCTGCCGTTACATTAATCACCGGTCAGGGGAAAACAGGTGCTGATTACTAAGCTAGAGAAAAGAAAGCAAAAGGCCATCATCTAACCTTAAAAGCCAACTCGACCTTTATAATCACCATGTGGACACTAAAAATCACTGATGTGCAATCCTACAGAGTGTGAATAGCTTTCATATTTAGTGGCAATCAAATTACATAATTACAAAAATGACTTTATTTTTCAAGTACCAGATTGTCAAAGACAACTTAATAATCAAAATCAAAGACATGTGATCGTGTGTTAAATGAAAAAAATAACTTCCTAAGAGATTCCCCCCCACGACACACACAAGCCTAAATGGAATAAAACTACATAGATGTAAAAACACACTTTAAAAAATTACAGACCAATTACCAATCCATTAGATGGCACAGACCATTTTGGTGATTAGGTATTCCAGCACTAAACATGAAATTTACCATTTCTGTTCAAACATCAAAGTAAATCATTGAAATTCAGCCTGCATAAGCTACAGCTAAAGTGTGTTAATACAGAAATTACACAACCCTATCAAGGTCATTACTTTGCATCAGTAATTATGGTAAAATTATCCCCTACACACAAGCACAATTTATTCTTGATTTTCACAGAAATTGCTAAACCTCAAAACTAGCCTCCACATCCTTTTTTTTTTAGAGAATACGATGGCAAAGCTACGGTAAAACAAATCAATATGGCTGCGTTACAGGACATAAGGATACAGCATTGCATATTTTACGCCACCTGTCCGGCGTACATGGGATGGGCGTTAAACTCCACACACATCAATCAAGCCAGTGTGCACGCAGGTACCGATTAGCAAACATGAAATACCAGAACTTATCTCCACTGAGCCCATCACTTTAGTAAAATACAAATATTCTTCTTCTCCAGTCGTTGTACTATATTATTTTTTAAAAGCATGTCAAGATAATGCTTCTTTCCATTAAAAAAAATAAAAATATCTGAGCCCTGATGCTGATAAATGCAGATGCAATAAAAATGACTTGCGATCTGAGGGTTGGCAGCAAATTAAAGACCGTCGGTAATTAAGGGAGGCTACAGTAGTTTACATAATGTACTCTTCGTGCGTTTCCATCATCTGCTGGCCCCAGGCCTTCACTTCTCGTTTGACTCATTAAATAACCATCTTTTATGCAGTCAAAGGCTGCATCTCCTCTCAGAAAAGAGCAGATCATCTGAAACCTTGCAAATAGCAGCCCCGTGAGGCTCTCTCGCCCCCCCTCTCCAAAATTCCTACACACTCAGCCTTGGTTTTCAAATACAAACACAGCATCAAGACCAGAAGACGGACAGACTCAGCATTTCAAAAGCATAACTTCGCTTAAGTACTAACTGGAGGAGTCAATACCCACTTAGCTGGAGAATCGACAGTCAAACCAAAGACCTGGATGGACTAAAATAAGTGTCAAGGTCACCTTACCACACTTATAAGTTTTAAAATTAAAATAATAACAATAATAACTGAAATCTGAGATCCCGAATCCCAAAAATAATTGCGACTGTTGACAAAACAGTGGTTATTAAAAGGAAACGGTGAAAGGTAGGTATTGTTTGGGGCGATGAGATACCACCAGAGAGAGGGGGGGGGGGGGCTCCACGCCGGGTGGCAGCGACGGCACTGAGACAAGGAGCGACGTGTCGGGAATGACAATCAGTCTCCGGAGGGGATGAAGAAACACGGGGAAGATGCCAAACACAGGGGATACAGCTCCACTCCGGAGCACCGGCCGGGTAAAGTGCTTGTAATCAGGTCACACTGGGCGCCTTTTAGGAGACCTAAAGACTCTTGCAGCACATGCTATGACAAGACAGAGGACTGCAGATCAATAGAGGAGGAAGGAAGGAAGCGAAGACTCCGGATGGAGAGAGCCGAGCCGAGTGGAGCCAGGCCTTCAGGCCCTTGGCGCGAGGAAAAGGACAGCAAAGAGGAGCTTACGGTGTATGACATGTAACTGTCAATTATAAAGCTATTGGGGACAAAGGATGTTTTAAGTCAAACATTTATATTAAAATAAACTGCCTTTAGGATGCGCAAACATGAATAATATTAATAAATCTTTTCATTGTCTGAGTACTTGTATTTTGTGCAATGACAACAAAGCTGAATTTAATCTAACTAGTACAATGTTTAGTATGCAAAGGTATCCTTACCTTCCACTGCTCCCGCGGGAGAAGCCTGACAACCACAACGTCCCCATTGAGGGCCCGGTTCCGGGCCACGACCCCATCCAGGAATATGTCACGCATGCCATCCTAAAGCAGGGTGATAGTAGACATGGCCTGATGAGTCATCACACAAAGCGTTCATTTGCCAATGGAAAAAAAGCAGCATAAAACAACCAAACAGGTCATTGGTCAAATATTAAAACAGGTAAACACTGGCTTGGCCATCAACAAATCAATTTCTCCTCCAGTTTCCCCCACATATTTTTTCTTTTTCTTTCGGCTCCTGGGGCTCTCTCGCTGTTCAGATTTAATTAAACGCATTACTTCCATTGCCAAAGCAAATGCTCCTCTAAGTTGAATTTGAAACAACCGCACATCTGATGACAGGACATTTCACTTAGTAAAAAAAAATAAAACAAAATACGAGGAAGAAAGGGAGCACAGCTTAAAAAAAAAAAAATAAAAATATGGAGTATTCGCTAAAAACAATCCGATCACTACATTACACTTTGGGGGATTCTCCTTATGCAAAACAACCTGAGAAGCCTTACCTGAATCGAAGATGAACACAGAACCTTTGTTACCCTGAATTTCCCATGAAGTTTTGCAACGCCAAGTGCTCAAATATCAATTCATAATACCCCCACAATCTGCTAAAATTGAAAGCACAAAAGGTAAATAGACCCATAAACGCAAGAAAAGAGAAATACCTTCCGGTTTTTTTCTCTTAATTGGGGGGGGGGGGGCACAGTTCACACCAAATTGTTGCCGACAGGTACCGTGACTTTTGAATACACAGTAGATGCAAAGTCATTAACCTGATCTACTCACACAAATTTTTCCGCCTTCCACAACGACCAGAACACAAGACTACTGCCGGTAAACCAGCCCAGAACCGACACAAAGAAAGCAGGCTTTAAAGTGTTAAGCAAAGCAATGTACTGTATGCAAATATGTTTAAAACAAAAAGATGAATATCACTCAGCAAACCCTGCCAAAGAAACCTACAATCTATCATCAAAGCCGGAGGGGGTATTAAAAACAACACACCCAATATTTCACAGGCTGAAGGCTGGGAACATTTTAATATCTCTAACTGTTTTTCTCAAGTCAAACTGGAGGTTCGAAACGATGCCGGGCTCAAATTCCTAACCTCAGGGTGAGTGAGGACATGTGAAGAAACACTCCAAGTAGCTGCTGTAGATTTACACATTTCTCCTGTTACTGTCTACATGTGAAGATCTATCGATTCTGTTGCTGCCATGTGCAGTAATACACATACCACCAAGCCTCACATCACACAGCCCAACCGGCAGGCTAAAAACACACGGCAAGATACTCTTGAGTATATTTCAAGGTGGTTCCTCTGCCTAAAACCAGTGCCATGTTATTATAGTTTGGGGGTTTAGCCTTAATATATTGCATAATATATTTTATTTCGCAAACAAGCCTTAAATTACTTCAGGTGACCACAAGTGAAACTCTGTCATTCACGAAAGAAAAGCAATACTGGCGAGATATCCCAGTATAACCCCATATATATCCCATGATATATATCGAGATATATGTCGAGATATCCCAGATATAACCCCAACCTGCACTGCACCACACGCAGAACTCAACGGGCAACACAAGCCGACCTGAGAACTAGTCCCAATCCAGGATTCTCTATCTGAACCCAAGCTTACATCAGCTTGACGTCAGAAGGCTTAAAAAAATAAATGAATTGGAAAAATTTGAAAAATTTGAGGCAGATGTTGCAAATGGTGGGGTACATGAGGTTTAATTAGACCTCAGTTCCTACAGAAGGTCTTACCTGGTCAGTGAGTTATCTGACAAACCTCCTCTGTCGAGAGAGAGTTTTGGCTTGAGAGTTACTGTTTCTGGCCAGTGTTATACTGTACTATAATTTGTTTATGCAAAACACTCCTCAGCATTTACTCAGAGATTTCTGCAGACATGATGGGGCAACCTCAGTTTCCAAATACTGATGTTTCTATAGCCTTCTACAAGGCCCATCAACAACATCAAACCACAAGAACAGAACGAGAAGCTAATAACCTGACAGATATTTTGTTGATCTGCCATCATCAAGACCATCCCTAAGTATACCCTGGAAGCACTTAGTATCGTGTTCAAAAAGTCTTCAATGTCAGCCTACAATAATCCTTCAGAGTTGATCTTTAGTTTCCATTCTAGTGCAGCAGTACTTTCACTATTAATTCCTACTGTTTCCACAAGTATTATTTTGATGGAATAATAAGAAGACAAACTCACAGGTGAAGGAATAAAGGCCTCATGGTACTTCTTAGGGTTGACTCTTAATGGTCCCTGAAAAATAAAAAGTAACAGTTGTTCAAAAACAAAATGAATTTATAGTGGTTTACAACAAATATATTCTAGAAAATTGGGTGTAACCACCATGAAACACCTAGGGGCGCATTTAAATGTTCCTAAATCATGACACTAATAAAACGAGATGAAGATAAAACCAGAAACCGCCAATGATACCATCAAAATATACTTCATAGGTCATGCAGATTTCATAAGTTATAAAATCTCAAGTACCGTCTGATGCAAATTACTACTAAATGCACATAAGACATCAAATTCTGTCAGAATTCTCCCTCAAAAGCATACATATTCAGTAATGTTTGCAATCACTCAAGAACAGAAAAAAGTCTATTAAGAGACCATAAAACTACAGATACGTCTCTGCTGTTGGAAGGAGGATTTCAGTAGGGTTGGGTGACCTGCATCGCACAGACGAACCTGAATTACTTCTCCCCTCTTAAGAGCCTTGGACACCTCCTCCACAGACAGATACGCTTCAAAGACTTGCTTCTTCCTTCTCCCACCTGTATTTTTGGTCTTGTTTGTGTCTGGGGTCAATTGGGCTGAAAACAAAAGGTCAAGTGGATCATATTCTCCTAGGCCAGCGCCCGCCATATCTACAGCAATTATATTCTCCTAGGCCAGCGCCCGCCACATCTACAGCAATCATATTCTCCTAGGCCAGCGCCTCCCACATCTACAGCAATCATATTCTCCTAGGCCAGCGCCCGCCACATCTACAGCAATCATATTCTCCTAGGCCAGCGC
>JAODKM010000042.1:11171940-11188638 GCA_026780845.1 Petrocephalus sullivani
GCTCTAATTCATGCTAAAGGTGTTCTACCGGGCTGAGGTGAGGGCTCTGTGCAGGCCAGTCAAGTTCCTCCACACCAAACTCGGTCATCCATGCCTTTATAGACTTTGCTTTGTGCACTGGTACACAGTCATGATTGAAAAGGAATGGGCCATCCCCAAACCTGTTCCCACAAAGTTGGGAACATGAAATTGTCCAAAATGGCTTCGTATGTTGAAGCATTAAGAGTTCTTTCACTGGAACTAAGGGGCCAAGCCCAACCCCTGAAAAATAACCCCACACCATAATCCCCCCCCCACCAAACGTTACACTTGGCACAATGCAGTCAGTCAGGCAAGTACCGTTCTCCTGGCAACCGCCAAACCCAAATTCTACCACATGGCCAGACAGAGAAGTGTGATTCGTCACTCCAGAGGACACGTCTCCACTGCTCTAGAGTCCAGTGGTGGTGTGCTTCACACCACTGCATCCGATGCTATGCACTGCACTTGGTGATGTACGGCTTGGATGCAGCTGCTCGGCCATGGAAACCCATTCCATGAAGCTCTCTATGTGCTAATTTGAAGGCCACACAAAGTTTGGATGTCTGTAGCTATTGACTCTGCAGAAAGTTGACAACTTCCACAAACTGTGCACCTCAGCATGCACTGTCCCCCTCTGTGATGTTACATGGCCTCCCACTTCGTGGCTGAGTTGCCGTTGTCATGGCCATGGAAGTGATTGGATCGCCTGAATTCAAAGATCTGAAGTGCTGTCCCAATCATTTTGGAAATATAGTGTAAATTCAGTACCTGAATGCTTAGATGGTAATGGCTCTCCACATAATTTTTTCATCATTACTGTTATACACATGAGTGGCATTAACTTTAATCTGATACAATATCTGGTTTATAAGAAACGTAATTATATTTCATACAGCATGCTTCAGACCAGCTGGGAAGCTGATGAGGCCTCTGTGAGTCAAACAATGACTGCAGCATCCGCTTCTCCATCTCACTTGTTTTTAATGTCTATCACAGCTTTATATACTTTTCACAATGTAATAGTTACTTTCCTGCCTTTTTCTAAAAGCCTTGTAATTAGCTGTTCACACAGAACTCTCAAGTCACTGAGGACCAATGGATTTTTGCCCTCTATTATCCACGTGAGGGCAGTTGAAAATGGTAATAGTGTAACCTGTATTAGTCACATCCACCAATTAATTTTGGAAGTACGAGAAGCAGTGACAAATTGCTTTTCGGTTTTACCTTGTGTTATTTTTTACTTAGCACTGAAATGAATCAGCATCTGTGTGATTCTCAATTTGGAATTGTGTCATACGAGTTTTCTCTTCAGATGTTTGGTAGGGATATTTTATTTCACAGGAAAAAAACAACTTCAGTGTATACGGTATTCGAACTAGTCATAAATACATTTTTAGCTCCAGTTTTGCATAATTCTCCATTATTAGTTGGCAGGCTTTTTAAACGAGTACTTTAGTTTACACACTGGAAGCATGTGTAATCCATCAAATCGATTCCTTCCCTTTCACATTGTTTTATAGGTCTTCAGGTAAAGCGTCGTTCTTTATTCATTCCCCAGAAAAAAATCACCGGCAACTGAGGCAGAAAATACTGCCGCTCCGTGTTCAAAAATGTTTCCTTCCAGAGACCATTTCTTTGCTTGATGCCATACAAATACATCGCATGCAATTATCTAACATCAACTTAACGTTACAGTTTTCACAAACTAATCTTTACATAGATACTCATTTTAAGGCACTAGATTACATACCATGCAAACTGACTTGGCAGTTGGTAAATCTGTTCACTTGTTGTCGACTAACACTGCCAAAATTCAATAGTGTAAGAGTCGCGCTAACGTTTTAAAACATTTTTATAGTTTTTTTAAACTAAATTCGTAATCACTTGAATTATTTTAAATCAGCTAACTTGTACACAGATTTGTTACTGAAATATTATTAAATGTCCAGACATATAATGGAAGCAATTATACCGAGCCCCAAATTGGATTTATCAATAGTTTATTGTAGTATTCTACGTCACTTGCATTTTTATCTAATAAAAAATGTTACGCTGTTTGTATTGATATTAATTGCGTTTTATAATTGGCAATTATATTTAATAAACGCTAATTATGGTGATGGCAAATAAATTCAGGTCTCGTTCAGCGTTTAATGTTGCTAGACTAATTATGGTATACAGCATTGGTGACAGTAATATAATTCAGCTTTTAGTAGGCTGCCGGCGTTCTAACGGGTATTGGGGAACAATAACTGCAGCCATTAGAAGAAGAAGAAGATGAAGACAACTGGAATATATTGCATTTTCTTGTCTTAATAACAATTAATACAACACAAACAGGTAATTTGCGGCTGTGTCATATTCTGTGGAACTGAAGGGGGTGCACACAATTACGAAGGTGTGTGACATCATCGCTGGGGGTTATAAATTCTTTAAATGGCGTATTACCGGGACAGACGGGCATTAGATTATATTGAGTCTGGAGACTTGGAAGTTGCTCAGAACAGTCAGTTTTAGAGGATTTAACTTTAGGCGTAGCCGAGACGGCGCCTGAACGCAGGATGAACGCATCGCATCTTATAGTGTGTGGACTATTGTTTACTTTAATTTCTTTTACAATTGAGGCAAAGTCCTTAACGGCGGCACAGGAAAAGGTAAGGGCGCGTTATTAAGGTTGTGTGTCTCTGTCTAAGAACGCCACGCCGTATGGATCTGGCAAGTTATTTGGCAGATACCAATACAGCTTAATGTCGGCAAGGAAGAAATGATTAAGAAGTCGTGTAATAAAACAGACGTGGTTTCTAAACGCCACCACGAAACATATAAAATACTTTACTTTATATTATGGATTACGCTAAGTTTTTTTTCCCATAAATTTCCGTAATGCACCTGCAGCAGTTCTTTGTATCCTATTAGTACCCGTCTTTACCAACTGTACGACGTCCACGATCAATTAAGACACTTTGACCAGCGATGAAAATAACGCGTTATTCCGCTGCATTTTGGCACCCAGCATTAACGCAACCGCATTCTTCATTTCTGTCTCTTGACTTGTAGCTTTCCGCAGATCTTAATGTCAACTTTTAATTACCCATTCCCGGACTAAATATGGCATTAGACTGTTTAATGCAGTGCTTTTTATAACTGCTGCCATTGCAATTAGGAAGATGTCCATAACGCGCCGTGCATGGCACTGGCTACGTTCGGATTGGAATCAGATCACTGGCAGCGCTCCGTCTTGACCCCGTCTTTATGTCCAACGTCGCAGTCTCTCCGAAGTTTGCTGGGCGACGAGCTGTCCGAGTTCCTGGCGGCGGGGGAGCAGGAGCGGGATGCGGGGAGCGCGCAGTGGCGCCTGCTGCGGGACCTGCGGCTGCAAGCGCGCGCCAGGGGCGCGTGGTCCCGCACCCCCAGCGAGCAGAGCGTCACGCGCAAGCACAAAGCCGGCAGCAAAAAGGGGGCATCGTCCTCGCGGAACGGCTGCTTCGGCCACAAGATGGACCGGATAGGGACTCTGAGCGGCATGGGCTGCTAGAGGCGAGGCGGCCCTCCCTGCTGGTGAGTGCAGTCGCTCTATAGTCCATGCTTTACTTTTTATCTGAGTGACTGGCAGCTCTAAGAACAAATAGCACGGCTTTCCCCCAAATAAATGTCAGAAATGCAGACAATAACAAGCACATCTTCTGCTTGTTTCTTGTGCAGTTTGGAAAATCCGTACTATTCAGTTGCCCGCCCATTTGGGCTATTTTGAAAATACAGTTAAGGGTAAATATTAGGAGGTTGTAGGTTGGGCTGTTCGCATAATGTTGGGGGGAACTGCAGGGGGGAAATAAATGAATTGTTATGGATGCAAGTGGCTCCTAATGCTGAATACTGTGTCAGTAATAACCGAAAGTCAGAGATGGACGCACACAGAAAGGGGAGCGCCTTCGTTTGCGCGACATCAATCGTAGTGCATGTAATTGACTCTGACATCTTATAAAAGCACACAAATATAAGAACACACGCAGTGCTGACAACTTTCGCTGACTGCACGAACGTCTTGGCTGTGCAGGAATCGTCAGCCACTGGTCCAGTGACACAAACATTACATTTTGATGGAACAAAAATTTCAGAATGCATCTCATGACCGGGCTTGCTTCGTTCTGAAATGAACGTTTCCCTGAAATAGTCTTTGAGAGACCTCAGGGCGAACAGGCAAAAAAAAAAACCTGAAGTGTTTTAGACCAAACACACTTAAAAAATAAATTATATATATTATATATCTATAGAGAGAGAGATACAGGCACATCATTTTTTGCGGTGGGGGGGGGGAAACCAGAATGCTGGTATTTCAGCTATTTGGCTAGTTTTGGCTTCTGTTGGGCAGATTTTAAGCCAGCCTTGGGCTGGAGAAATTTGCTGGACCTGGCAACACTGCTACTATTCATGTACAAGTTTGCAAGCTTCCAGGGAGACGACGCCATCACACTAGTGACGATTCACCTGCTGCTATCACTATATAAAGCAATCACAGATGCAAAGTGGCGAATCTGGGCAGGCCGTTTCGCGTAATGCCGTTATTGGATTGATGACGAGGGACTGAGACTAATATATAGACTAAATAGAGACTTTTCATGGATAAAGGTGCCAGTAAAACTCTCTGCGTGTTAAAGGAACAGCACGCAGTGGTGCTTGGTTGGGGCACCTGTGAACTAGCTACTGTGTGACCCAGCAAACGCCCACATGATAAACTGCGGCGATGTCATTTATTCTGAGAAGGAACATTTACACCCTTGACAGCTTTAGTATGATTGGAGCGATTTTGGAAATAAGGGAACCGGGAGCCTAACATTGATTAAGCGCCTGAGTGCTGACAGAGCTGAGGTGTGTTAACCCATCTCAATCACTCATTGGTTTAAGCCACTTCCCATTGGTAACTTTACCAGGTCCCACTAGGTTAAAATGGGATATGACTGGCAGAGCTGAATATGACTGACAGTTACCTTCCCATATGATGGGCTTCTAAGCCTGACTACCTTCACTGCTTAACATAGCTTCCCTTCTCCATTGCAGAACGTCTTGACGGCCATTGGTTTGGAGCAACTTCATTTTGGTCATCTTTTCTTTCACCCGAGAAAATTCGGAACCTCGAGAGCACCTTTTGGTACGAAGACGCATCAACAGAGTACGCAGAAAGGGGCATATGGACTAAGCTGGCCTGGCATGGCTGTCGAACCTAATGTAGTGGATGCCTGCATATACATGTTGTATTTATGTTTTAAAAATATTATTTATATGTTTATAAAAGAGGTATTTATATTTACTTTTTATTTATGTTATTTGAAATATATGACTTCTGCAGGTCAATTACTATTGTAATGTTTTTGTCTTTCAATTTTATTCTTATACCTATATTGCTGTAAATGTTTAAAAAAGTAAAAAAGGAAAAAAAAGTCAACGTGCACTTCAGTGGCTTCGCAGAACACGACAGACATTCGTCTGTAATCAAACCAGTTATTTCGTTAATATTCTTTGAATATGTGCTCCCCATTGTTACGTTGTACAGTTGTTGAATATCAGTTGATTATTAATGCAATACTTAAGTACCGACTGTGTTTGTAGAATAACAAAACAAAGAAACAAACAAAACCATACCAACGCTGATATTATGCCAAGCTGCACGTATCGTAGCTGCTGTGGACATTTGTTTGAAAATATGAATATATGTTACTTGAACGGTTTTCATTCAGATTTCTGGTATTCATGAAACAGAAAGCGCTGTATGCGAGGCACGTGTGAGTATGCATATTCAGTATGCCAAAGGGTTCCCATAGGAAAATCTCTCTACAAAATTCTTATAAGCAGTGTATACCTATAGGTCAAAGTAAAACAGAAGTTTTTGTGCCGTGTCATGCTGGCGATGGCCTGTTTGACTGTGGAAAAGTGCCTTATGCGATTCATTAAAAATGACTTTTGCAAACAATTGCAGCATACAGAGGATCATGAATGTCAGCGTTTGCCCAAGCAGCATTCACTTGACTAGTGCTCATTCCAACAGGACATGCTGAATGAAGCCCCATGTTTGCAATCAGGAAAATACTAAAACAGATATTTGCGGTTACAGGTTAGAATGAGCTTTATAATTTGAAAATATTAAATATTTTAACATATCAATACTTAAATAGGTTGACACAGTTGTTTAATACTCCTTTTCAATAGATGCCTATTCAGTAAGGCGTCCTGGTGACCCAGGAATCTGAGGACAGTGGCAAGCGGACACCCTGGATCCCGGGGGGGGTACATCCCTCAAAGGGCATCTCATAAGTGTGATATATCCACTCATGTGGCTCCAAATGAATACAAGCAGCATACTGACTGAAGTGGTTCAGGCACTGAATGGCAAAGCATTAGGATTCTGGTGTTCAGGTAGATCGCACTATGGACAATGTTGAGCTACCCCTTCATTGAACTGGTATGTCTGGATTGTGAGAGGAGTCACACACGCCGACGGGGAGAATATACAATATACTTGCATACACATACCGCTGGAGGCGGGTATAGAGCAAAAAACCAGGGAGGTGTGAGGCCACATTTCATATGTTGGCTACTCATTTAGTAGCATATGAGTATTTAACTCATCTAGCTATGGTAAGACTGTATCTGAGTCACATTGATTGATTGGCACCCCTGGATAACCATTCAGTCAACATATCACCATTAAGAATGTACTGGACCATGTTCCACTCATACGAATGCTTTCATACACAAATGTATTGCTGGGGCCCAGGGACAGACTGGCCATCGGGATGACTGGGAAATATCCTGGGGGGGTTCGTCTAATGAGGGCCACTCAGCGGCGAAATATACCAAAGGGTACCCACCCCAAGTCGGTGGCAAAATATCATGCTTGACGGCAAATTCCCCGGCTACCTTTTTTGTTGCCAATCTGTCCCTGCTGGGTCCTGTTCTTGGTATTGCTAAGTTAGTCCTGCTCACAATTAACCTATTTAAGTTAACCTATAACCTAATCAACCTGACAATTCTCAAGAGACAAGTTTTTTGAAAAACCTCCCTCCCGTTTAATCATTTGTGAGTAGCTATTTTGTACACTTGAGATCCATTATGAAAGTTTAACAAGTGACAGTCCACAGGAAATTGCTTTGATTTGGGGTCTTTGAAGTGGTCTCATGATGGTTCAGGGTAGCACTGTTGTGGAACACCTCCAGAGTCGGAGGCTTCTGTGTGGATGATCGATGTCTCTGAATTGTCCATAGAATGTGAGTGTGTGCATGTATGTGCCCTGCGATGGACTGGCATCCTGTCCAGGGTCTACCCCAGCCTTGTACCGTAGGCTGCTCCAGGAAGTGGCTAGAAGATACAGGAAATGCCGTGATGTAGTAATTAAATTAGTTACTGAAATAATGGGACCGCGAGCCTAAAAAGGTGTAAATACTGACCTCATGTGGCTGTGAAACGTAACGTTTTAATAATGTACTTATACTTTTGTATAAAGTTCTGGGGCTGACGATATCACCAGTATGTGAATGTTTAGCGAGTAATATTGCTATATATAGGTTAAATGTACCAGAAATAAACTATAGCGAATCAGAACTCATTATACATCAATAGGGTCTGCCAAGTTGGCAGTGTTTTGGTAGTCGTACTGATACAACGCAGTGCCGACAAATGCGGTGCGATTACTGCGCATGCGCACATCGCGGTAAAGAGGCTGACTTGATCCTTTATTAAAATAGCAAGTCATGGTGAAACCAGTTGTCTTGCATTCTTTTTTCTCTCCCTTTTCTGTGCCTCTTGCATTCACTTTCCACTAGTCCATGAAACAAGAGAATATATCACAATGGAATACGTATAACACAATCCCACATGAGACCCGTGTAGTGGTTCGGTAGGTAGTATTGCAGCTTAACAATTTGAGGGGCCTGGGTTCACCCACATAACATAATGCGTTTTCAGTAGTTAGCCAACCACACTGTTCGTCTTGCTTATCAAACATCTAAAGCCGCTCAGTGTCTGGCTTGAGAGGACAGGAGACCCCGTAGGAAAAACTGCCACACAACATACGTAGTAGCCAAAAGGGGGCGCTCTTTCCTCTAGAGCAGTTAAATACAAATTTCCCTGTGTAGTACGGGGGACACTATGCAGAGGCGGCTTGTCTTTGGATGGGTTGCTGACTCATGAGTCATTAAATACTTTAAAGCACTTACCAAAAGAGTTTGGGCGTTTGTTGTGCAAATTCACTCTCAGCTCTCAAATCCTCAGTTTAATAACTGTCTACATAATCACCTGCTGCATGCTCAAATTCCAGCAGGAGAAGCACAATGCGGAGAGGATCCCTCACCACTGCTTATAATTATGCCCAGTTCTTCATTGCTGTAGTGACCTCCTGTTTTCAAAGGTGCCTGGGAACATTCTGGAAAACATCTAGAAACCTTTAGGATGGCTACCTGTCTTCCTTCTGCCATTAGGGAAACAATATTATGTTGATGATTAAATAGGCGTTTCTTTCTTGGCGTGACTTATGCCTAGAATAAGTAGTAAGAGAAAAGTCAGACCAGCTGGATCAGTGATACCATCCATCCATCCACACATCCATCTTCAATTACTCCTTATTTGATACAGTGTCACACTGAGTCTGGAGCCTGTACCAGGAGGCATAGGGCACAAAGGGATGGAGACCCAGGATGCAACGCCAGTCCAGTGGGACTTTTTTTATGTATGTATTTATTTTTTTTATTTATGATGTATTTATTATTTATTATGTAATGATGCAAAACCTGCCACATGAGCACTCAGATGAGCCTCCAAAATGTAATTTGCTATCACATAAAATAGAATTATATACGATGTTTCAATTGTATGTAATTTCAAGTTTTAACAATGAACTTAGTTGTTCCTAACTGATCTAAAAAGTCTGGATTTCATATTTTCCAGATTTGTGATCTGCAATATTTTAAAGTTCTTTTTGTCAAAACGGAAGATACATAAACACTTTCAGCCAAATATTTATTTTACTTTGGATGGAAAAAGAATCTAGGTACATCTGTGATAAATCTAAAAGTTGCTTCTGAAAATAACGTAAATTAGACTTAAAACTAATAAATAATCCAGGAGAAAACAGGACCAGATGAAGGTAGGTTTCACTTTCTGAATGAAGAAAATAAACTTATAGCGATATGGTTGGCATCTTATTTTCCTATGTGGGTCATCTTTTCCCCCAGCTTTATTCTCAGAACAATTCCTTTTCCAGTGTATCCTATCAGAAATCAAATGCCCTATTTCCCCAACACACCTGTTTGTCCTCGCTAGAAACAGGACCCCACAGTTCTCAAGCTTACCTTATTGGTTAACAGTGTGAAGGAGTACAACTGTATTTCTGAATTCTGCAGCATTTTGTACTTCTTTGGACCTGCATAAAATTCAGTAATGCGAAATAGCTTTTAAAATGACCTCACAAAGCCTGATGTCTAAGGTACCAAACATGATTAAGAACTGCATTCCAAACCTTTTAAATTATTGGCACATTTCATATAAATATGGGAGCTGTCTAAAATCACAAGACAAGTGCATTAGATCATCAATTAATCCAGCAAAATATACACGCAATAACATAAGCACCTCCCTAAGTTAAAAAAAAAAACAATTGCTTATGTATGAGTCTTCATGTGTGCTCATAAACATTAGAAATAAAAAATACCTATACATTTTGGGGTAACACCAATGAGGTAGAAACACTGTATCTAACATCACCAATTCGATCTAAATACATGATTAGGACCTGCCTTAGACATGTCTGTCTTTAAATGACTTAATCCATGTCCATCCTTTTCTCTTCACAGTGCTGCGTACCAAATGCTTGTCTTCTAGTCTCGGCTCTGGTATCTGCAGCTATTTGACCTCATATTTTTGGGTGCAAACAAGTTTGCTGTTGACCCGCTTCCACATCTTGATGAGGTCTCGGGGGAGCAGTTTATGGACCACGATCATGCTCTTGAAGAAGCACGGCTCTTTGTTCAACTTGCTCTTCTTATCCTTCACCAGGCCGAAGGTCTTGAAGGCATGGTGCTTGATGGGCCTGACGCGGAGCCGTGCCAGACACATGCCCAGGAACACATCATCGATGGGGTATAGCTCCACGCTTTTGGAGGCTTCGAAGAGCTTCCTGGCCAGTGAACCATCCATCACAAAGCCGCCACCACCAGCATATGGAGGATAGTGTGAATTGTTATATAGTTCTCTAGGGATGTAATATTTATTAGTCTTTTTACGAATAGGCCTTGCCATAAACATAACATCTCCTGCAAAGAGGTTCTCAGAAGGACTTTCTTTAAGGTACTCAATAATATTGGGGATGTTAACAAAGACGTCATCATCCCCTTTGAAAACGTACTGGACTTTCCTGCAATATTTGGAAAACCACTTCAGGAAGTGAGTTTCCTTTAGGGTGAGGTTATAGAAGCTATCCAGAAAGTCCCATTGCAATATATCTTTGAAGATATGATCCTCATACTCCAGCAATTTCTGGTGGTTGACCATCTCCTCCTCATTGGATGCAGCACCCAGGAGGAACACTGTTTTGATCTTCTTGCCATCAATCTCCTGTTCCTGACCCCATGTCTTCCGGATCGTCTCCCTACGGTCATGCTGGGTGATGATGGATTTGATAACAATTAGCAGATGGATGTCTTCCTCACATTTCTCAGGGTGGTTCATGGTCATTGGAAAAAACCTGCAGTGCCTGTATTGCACATAACGCTGGAATTTGGGTTCCATGACTTGAAACCATTTGGTGGTGATAACGCTGTGGTTTGGTGAGCACTTTGATGTGGAGATGTCCCACTCTCTGGACCCTTTCTTCACATTTTTGCTTGGGGAGGCCAATCCCATGTTCTTTCCATCAGGGCCTAACAGCTGCTCAATCTTTGACAGCAGTCCCCGCTTTAAGGCTGGCTTTCTGGGGCCATGGTTCTGTAATCCCCTACCCTTCATTTGAAAGATGTCTTGAAAGACATCTATGCTGAAGTCAGACATCTGGACCACAGTCAGCATGATCACAGCCAGGAAGATCAAGGCGAGTCTCGTCAGAAGCTTCATCTTCCTCCTATAAGGCACATTTCAGACAAACAGAGCATGACGCCAAATATATTGATCTTAATTTGGTTATTTCCGTACAACAGTAACTCATCAAACAATTACAAAACAATTATGCAGATAGGTTTCACTGGAAAATATAATATGTGTCGTATTCAGGTACGGATAATCGACTATGATTTTTTATGTGAATACTTCCGGGAAGTAAAATATTGTATCGTATAAATTCGTACTAAAATCCTTGTAAATGTATACGTTCTACAGAAACGATTTATTGACGACCGTTTTGTTTTATACTGTCCAATTGGTCGTTAAATGCAGGTATTAAATGGGGATAAAATGTACAAAGCTTTTGTTTAAAATATATATAAAAAAGAAACAGCGTCAATTTCTTTGGGGATTAAGATTAATTTACCCTTCTGCATTAGAATTTGGACTAGAAACTGGGCAATAAGATCTCAAAATCTTAAATTGTCCAATATAATTGGTGCGAGACTATTTTCATAAAGAAAGAAAAGTCACAGCATCATTTATATTAACCGGTTCAGATGTCTTTATTACTCAAATAAATCAACGTTACATACGTAATATATAAAGAAAAGACGATTACGCTAATATCAATCGATGAAAAAGTTTTTGTTATTAACACTGAATTTCTTCAAGGTGTGTTATATTGCACATTAATGAAAATATAGTTCATCACACAGGTACTTACATTTCAATTGATACAGGAAACCAGGCGTATCGATCTGTAGTATTGCCAACGTGTTTGCAGTCTTTACCAGTTTAAAGGAGTTTACCTCAAACATATCGGGACGGCTGTAGGTTCTCGTTCAAACAGCACCTCCCATAGGCGTACTATCTTAATATTTATGAACACCTACAATGTTATTATACAGGATTAGCCTGCCTCTCCTTAATTTAAACGCAAGTTATTAATAGATAATTTGACCTCTTCACACCTCTGTCTCGTGGTTAGAGTGAAGTGAGTTATAAAAGAAGTTATGATCGAGTTATGCATGTGATGGTCCTATTATTAATCGGACAGTCTCGTCTCGCTGCCAGACTGACGATTTAACACCTGGAACGTTTTACAAAGCAAGGACATCCGTCCAGTACGTATGCAATGGCAAAGGAAGCTAGGGCTCCACAACTAATTTCTCTTTGCTTTTTGAGTATAGTTCTTAGTTCTTAATAGCTGATATTTTTGTTTTGTATAATTAATGATAGTAATAATACCACATAGCCACTCAGAATGAACGATGCAACAGGACCGATAGGTATGGGTGATTCAGAAAAATCATCTGGCTAAGCAGCTCGGCTCACATGTTGGGCATCCGAAAGCGTGCGATCTCGTGGTCAAAATCTGCTCCATCTCGTGGAACGAGAAATACAAGCGAGCATTTGACCGCTGTAAAACAAAAAAGTCTTTGTCGGGTTAAATAGCAGTATTTTGAATTAAATGCAAGCTGATCCTTGGTGTTACCTAATACTGGGGGAGATTGAGAAATGACGCACTTTGACTCATGTTGACCCGGAGGAGGCCTACCTAAACAAATAACCGGTTGTGAAAATAAACTTTAAGTGTTAAGTCCTAAGTTTGTTAGTACACTTCAAAGGATGGCGTTTCTTCCAAGAAATTTAAAATGAAGAAAAATCGGATGTGCTGCTGTCTCTAATGTGCGAGCCAAAGCTCTGGAATTACATGTAGAATTACATAAATGTGACGTCCACAAGGTGGCAGTGTATAGGTGTTATACGGTAAGTGTACAGTAAGTATACCGTGCGGGTGTGCAAACCGTTTCATATCAATGACAGTGAACAGAAATAAAGAAGTTCCTAGATACTGATGAGATCTAGACTTGTATTTATATTTACACTCTAAGTGTTAGGTGGGAAAGCCATATGTAGAATGTTTAAAACAGGTCTTCTGATATTTGGAGTTCATGTTTTATAAAAGAGTACTAAAATACTGAAGTCCTACATGTCTAAACAGCAACCTATGAAAGCAGCAGGGGACAGAAATGAAAGCATTAAGTCATAAAGAGATGGGTTATAAACACATTCTGGGATGTTCTGCTGTGGTTGTCCATTTTTTATTATCTGGATTGAAATTTGGTTACTGCACAATCCTGCACAGAATCCTGCACAGAATCCTGCACAGAATCCAGCACAGAATCCTGCACAGAATCCAGCATCGCATCCAGAGGTGCGTGAGGCACAGTCACATGGTGGCTGGACCCTCAGTGGTCAACAGTGTCTTGATCTCAGAGTAATTTCTGCCCCAATTTCAGGGATAGAGTGGGACGCTCTTTCAGCTAGCCCACCCCAATTGGGCGGAGGGGCTGAGGACTGGTTTTTGTACAAACAAGCCCTCAAACAATAAAGCTGTGTACTTAATACAGCTGTCTCGTCTCCAGACCAACAAAAACTATTTGATGCACAATTGAGAAATCAACGGAAAATACATTCTAGCTTTGGAAAGAAATGGACAAACGGACTTATACGGTTGCTGTCTCTGTTATGGACACTGCAATAAAAGCTATCTTTCTGCCTATAGGAACAGCCTTATATCTTTCAGTTACATCAATAACACCTGTTATTGATAGATTACTACACTATGTTACATATTTGCACATTATTTACACATATGCAGGCCTACGTAATATTATTCAGCTTACTGCTAATGACTGCCCATAATAAAGAGTAAATCTTTACAATAAACAAAATGCTTACATACATCTTTTCCTAGATTTCCCCATATGTTGCAACATGCTCCTATAACTTAAATGGCAGTTAAATCATGACAGTTAAACGCTAACAGCCAAATGTAGCTAAGTTCCAAGTTCCGAATTTCAGCAATGCCACAACGCCCCTGCTATCGTCACCTGTCCGTTGTGGCTTTATTCGGTATTTGGCATATATGCGTTACTTAGAGCATTAGATAGATGCCTGTGAGACGTCACATGGGAGGCTGCCGGAGACGCTCCAAACCAGCATTGTACACACAGCTTATGCATTTATGAGCCACTGAACGTCTGCTGGCTTCTGTGTGTCAGCTGCAGCTTTCGCAAAACGCCCAAAAATTACCCACCCCACAATTTATCAAAAGTGCGATGGGGAAAATCACGACGCAGAACGTTTGACTATAATTGTGTTTATTTATTTTTAAACAAAAGGTTATTAGTTGTTCAAAAGCAAACAGACAGGTGAACGTGACATTATACCCCCCCCCCCCCCACACTATTTACATGCATTCCACTGTCAATGATCATGGCCATGGCTGCGGGGTAGTGAGTGCACGCATGCATTTACATGCCATCGGCATGGCACACCTCTCGTCAGTCGTATGCTACAGCAAATCGCTTAAATATTGCTGGCCCACAGTATTCAGTCTGAAATGCTGCTGGCTTCCTGGGAATTCTCCTGAAGTTCCCAATAACCACTATTTGTGGTTTGCATTGTTGTCCCCTAATAGCGGTGATGAAGTAGGGGCCTCCTGCAATAGACGGGTATGGAGGACAACCCCACATTCGATTTCACACAAAGAAACAAGCGAACTGCTGTTCTTCCTGGGGTAATTACCTACAACCAGTTCCTCCCAGGAAAACGTGCAGCAGCATCTCACACAGCAGAAATACCCCCAGCAATGGCAGCATATCTGTTTTGGTGCGGCGGCAAAGTTATGGTATGGCTCACTTGCCGTTTCTGCCCCGGAAATCAAAGCAGTAGATGCAAGAGCTGCCAATCAGACAAATCAGAGCTTATGTCAGGTGTCAGACCAACCTATCAGTTGTTTTGATCCTGTCACCGCTAGTTGCTTGGACCCACCTTCTGTACAATATGATTGGTTATCTCGCCATTCTATCCTCAGAACAAGTTAGGCAAGTAAAATGCCCTCCAGCTAACACCTTGGTCAGGACTGCAGCTTCTCAGTCCAGTATTATGTAGCTGGAAGGAAAGGGGATAGTGATTACCCCAAAATCTGTATCCCTTCTTGGCACATAGCAAATAAAAAAAAAATGAAGAAATGGTATAACTGCTGACAGCGTTGTCCAAACATAGGTCCTCATATCAATAGTACAGACACTATTATCCATAATCACTCAAGTGATACATGATCACAATGAATCTGAAGTCCGTCCCAGGAAGCACAGGGCACAGGGCCACCATGGGTGGAATGCCAATCCATCATTGTGTGCATAAACAGAATCAGAGCCAAAAGCTGGGTCAGGGACACTCATTCCCCATATCATATATTTTTGTACTGCGGGAAGTACCCTCACTATACCCTGGAGAGCATGAAAACTCAATGCACAGAAAGGGTGCGACTTGTTCTCCACACCGTTCAGAGTATTTTGGCCTGAGTAGGGTCTCCTTTTGGGACCCAGTGAGGCATGTAGCTGGAGGGCCCATAATGCATTGCATGGAAGGAGGGTCTTGCTACAGGAAGTGACATGGCGAGGTCCTCTGGAAAGCCTCAAAGGGGCAGGCAGGAGGCGTTATCATTCCAAAGAAAACCGGCTTGTTTGAAGCCAGTTCCCTGTTGTGGCTGTGGCTGTTTCCAGCCTGCTTTCCTGTTTTGACTCCACGCTGGCACAGCAGGGAGCGCGCTCCAGGAGACCCTGGCGAGCCCTGGCTATGCGCGGCGGCATATAGACGCACCGTAAACAAGGTCGCATGGCATTGTCTGCTAACTGACGCGGTGTAACTCCCATTTCTCCGCTCGATGAATCTTCCTGAGGATGCTGGGAATCTTTTTAGGGACCTAAATGTCTGATCACCCAAACAAACAAAAAAATAGCACTGAAAGATGTAGATATGGAGTGTATAAAGGAAGTGTGGTTAAAAAAGAGAGATCAGAGGGAGTGGCAATTAGCTGATGCCAGGACTCAGTGACAGGGGCCAACACTTTCACACAGGTTCACGGGGAGCCCCTTCGTACGCGTGCTGACACTCATTTTCTGAATGAGCTTGTTGGGCTAGTTTATTTACCGATTTGTCCCCTGGGGGTGGGCAAGGTCACACGGAGCTTTGTGAACCTCTGGACCCCTGCGGTGAGATTCCGACTCAGGCCTGACAACAATAAGAAGCCAGGTGCTTCCTAAATAGTCTGACGTATCTGAAGGAACCGGGAAGCTTAGTGATGCATTGTGCTGTATTCTTTTGTAAAGCTGGAGCAGAATATAGTCCATCCATCCATCCATCCATCACTCTATTTACCACCCCTGCTTGTCCTGTGCAGGTTCACGGGGAGCCCCATTACTGCTGCAGTCTCACCCCTGTGCTGTTTGCTTTAGCTACCTGTTCCTGGTCTACAGGGCTTAACATCCGGCTTAGTGTAGTGGCATGATGCCCTTTAATACAATAAATTTCCACAACCATCAGCTGAATAATCCCCTCTGCACCGCTGTTAATGGTCCATATCAGCTCATGAACAAGTTACAACCCCATGAGAGTCTCCTTTGCGAGAGGCGGGGGGGGGGGGCTGCAACGTCTGGAAAATCTTCCTAGAGTGCCCCTGCTTCCCATGGCCCCTCCGCCCCTCCGCTCGTTCCCTCCCCTACCCCCCCTCTCTCCCTCCTC
>JAODKM010000042.1:11189396-11206607 GCA_026780845.1 Petrocephalus sullivani
GGGGGGGGGGGGCGGTAGTGTTGGTAAAACAGGGGGAGAGTGGCTCGGCCCCCCAGGGAACACGGCACCACCAGGCGGCCCCCCCCCCCCCCCGCCCCTTCCTCTGATGGAGATGACTCTCTGGATGAGAGCGTCTCGTAAGTGAGTAAAATGTCAGATGTAAACACAGATGTACACCAGGGCACTCTTCGTAACATCAACACAGGAGTGCTGAAGTCTGTCAGATGAAAAAAAAAACTCTCCACCACACCACTTCTCTCCTGCGGCTGGATTTGTTTTTCATTTTCATTGTAGGTAATAATTAGGCGTGCTTTGGGCATTCAACTAATGCCGCACTTCTCTGTTGAATTGTGATGCTGTTACTGAGGCGCAGCACTGACATTGTGTGAGATAGGGAATCTGTTGCATGCACTGTTTGCATTTAATGAAGTATATAAGAATTAAGGATTTGAAAATTACAGTCGGTTGGTTATAGTGCCCTGTCGATGGCTGATTGGTCCAATCCACCTGACATGATGTAACCGAGAGCACAAGCCGTAGGATTGTCACAACTTTTAAATGAACTGGAGTGGACTTTATTATGGAACAAAACTTACAAAGGAGCAATAAACAAAAGGACAATGAGGGGTCAAGACAAGACACAGAGGGGGTCAGCCAGGAGGAGAAAAGGCTGACCTAATCACAAGATAAGGTAGACTGAACAATAGCAGAAAACACTAACGCTGCCACTGGCAGTCTATGAGGAACAAGCGACACGGAGCGCTGGTACTGACAATGACAGACATATACACACCATGTGATGTGGGTAGAACAAGCGACACGGAGCGCTGGCACTGACGATGACAGACATATACACACCATGAGATGTGGGTAGAACAAGCGACACGGAGCGCTGGCACTGACGATGACAGACATATACACACCAGGTGATGTGGGTAGAACAAGGCACAGGTGAGGACAAAAAAACAATTTAGGGGCCAGGATGACCAGCGACATCTGTTGGCCAAATTGGAGCATGACAGACGAGGTAGAGACAGATGGTAACGAGGACGTTCCTTAGACTTCGTTTTTTATTGGCTAATGAATGGTAACCAAAAGAGAAAGCTCCACCCATAGATGGGTCTACATAAGATCCAGCCATTGTTACGGTAATAACAGTTATCAAGATTAACTTAACTTAATGGATCATTTATTATGTTCATAATAGACATCAGACGGACGTTTTATTATATAATGCCAAGCAGAGAAGGACCAGATGTAGACAGTATTGCTTTCAGACACGTCAATGTTTTTTCTGTAATTGCACACATGTGAGGATCCGGCAGGATAAGATCAAGCATTTCAGCAGCAATATTTTCTCTTTATTTGGCCAAAATTGAATTTAGACCATCCATATTTAAACCATTGGGTTGCCTGCCCTCAGAAGCCCTTCAGTTCCTAGGAAATAGAAGACACAGGGTAACAAAATGTTTTTCTCAGCATTATAATACCTGAGCTCTCAAAGCTTACAGTGTCCTTCATAAGCAAATTCGGGGGTGCGTCACGGAAGCTCAGAAGAAGGACAATGGTGCCATGAGATCACGACTTAAATCCCCAGGACTTTCGATATGTGTATAGACAGTGATGTGCGTATAATTTTCAAGAGACAGATACTGAAATATGGGGGGGGGGCACAGCTGAGCATTACACTTTTTAATATTTTTTCATTACACTAAGTACATTTGGATGCAGATACATTTTGCACGACTGGCGGTTGTGAAAAAGAGCCAGTTAAAACATCACAATTGGGCATTTTGATCCATTCATCTCCTGAAACCGCTTGGCCTGTTCTTGGGGGGCCCAGAGGCTACGGATGCAAGGCTGGGGGGGGGGGCAGCCCATAACAGGGCACACTAACATACGGGCAATTTGGTAACATAATTTTGAACTGAGAGGGGAAACTGGAGTCCCTGGAGAGAAACCCTCACAACAACAGAGGGAGAATATGCAAACTCCACAGACATGGAGCCAGGGCGGAGACTCCAGCCCTGGTCCCAGAGGTGCGAGGTAGCAGTGCTAACCGCTGCAGTACCATGCCACCTCCAGGTGCTTTGCAGCGTTCGGGTAAAAGGACCTGGCGCTCACCCCACCCCTGCACGTGCCTGTGTATAACAGCTTTGCGAAAACTATAAAAATCTATGCTGAAAAAAATCTGCTATTTAAACGTGAATTTCCCATTCATTTAGGCTGTGTGTAGTTCCGTTTGCGCGTTACAGGTGTTCCTCCGGCACATGTAAGAGAGGAAGCGCACAGCCGGGGGGGGGGGGGCTGATGTGATTGCCCTGACGCCGCAGCCCGAGAGCCCCACTGCCCTCTGCTCGCGTCAAGCACATGAATGGGAAAGAGCTGTTTGCCTTCACCCTGGCGTCAGTGCCGAGGGCGTCACACGTGCGCACGATTCCGTGGGAGGCTCGATCAGCAGGAGTCAGAAAGCGCCGCTTCTGTAGCAAATGCATTATTTCCACATGGTTTTACAAAGGAGCATGATTACAGGTGGGAGTATTCAGAGCTCTCTCCAAGGTTTGGGCATTGACAATTTGCTATATGTGCCAGCAAAAATTAAGAATTATAAGAAATATTCTCTATTGTGCAATTGTCTAATACTGGGAGGACTTTACTGAGAACAAAATAGCATTAACATTTTCATTTGGAGAAATTCATGTTTATGGTAATATTCATATGGGGGGAAGTTCACATGTTTAAATTGTTTTATAATGCCTGTTAACTGTTACTTTAGTAGAAACTCCATTTCCCATTTGGGATGTGGGTGGCCTGAACATTGAACGGTGCTGAATCTGATCTGTTCCTTAAATTCTCAGCATCTGTTACATCACACTTCAAACTCTTAAACCTCAACCTTTGAACCAACTTTATCTTGGCTTTGGATTACATAAAATTACTGCTATCATTTCTTGGTAAGTTTATAAAATTACGAAAAAGTTATCTAGACGGCTGCAAGAATATTTGTCTCAGAGATAACTTATTCTTTGCACAGATTAAGAGTAATTTCTGGTCCTATTCTCATGGTATAGTGCATTTGGCTGTCATAAAAAAAATTGCTAGAAAATGCCCAGAAGAGGGAGTAACATCCTTTTGAAAGCCTTGTTTTCCATCTAGATCCCCACCAGCATAATACTTGAAAAGAAGAAAATATTTGTGAACATTTGTGGAGTTAAGTGGAGTTGTGTCAACATGGTTAAAGGAGAGCTCTACAGAACAACTTCCTCTTTAGATGACATCACTTCCTACTGTATCCATTCCAGTGCAGAATCATAAGCTATATTAAAAGAACTAGTAAGATACTCTTTATGTGAACTGGGAGACAATGTGCGAAAGTGAAATTTTCCACAATCAAACAAATGGTCTTTTTACGAGGACAAAGTTTACATTGCACATTCTCCAGTTTTAAGATTTGACCTGCAAATCCTGTCCACAACTGGTGTGGGATCAAGAATATTTATATTGTTGGGATTCGGCAGGCAAAGCCTTTTTAAAACAATGGCTCATTGCCGTCTAAGCCTCAAGCTGTTTTAAATATTTGTTCCACCACTAGCACACTTCATTTACCTCATCAAAGGCCTTTATAAGTAGCTGATTACTTTAACTGAGTGAACTGTTGGTGAGATGGAACAAGTAAGTGGGCTAGAGATCCAGGGATTCTGCATCTCTGGAGTCGAAGGGTTGCAGTTCATGTCAGGATGAAATATCAGCATGTATTTGAAGTTGCATTTCAAGGGGAATGAAATACCAAGATGCAAGTAAGACACATGAAAATCCTCCAGCTACCTCTAAAACAAATATTTTTTACGGATTCTGCAAGAGACATCCATTTGCACCTCGCTCTGACATCCATAAATTGACCAGTAGACCATGCAAAAAAAAAAACACCAGCTTTTCCTCAGTTCTGCTCCCCAAAGTTCATAGTGAATGTTTGGCTCCAAAATCCATCCATCCATTTTCTGAAACCGCTTATCCTGTTCTGGGTTGTGGAGGGTCTGGAGTCCAACCCAGGACAGGGGAAGCAATACATCACTGGGCACACTCACACCTGCATACCTATGGGCAACTTCAGTTAGCCTTAGCTAATGATTTTGGACTGGAGAACCCAGAGAAAACCCCACTACAACACGAGGAGAACAGGCAAACTCCACACACATGGATTCCAGGAGAAGACTTAAACCCTAGTCCCAGAGGTGTGAGGCAACAGTATTAACCAGTGCACCACCAAGCCTCCCAAATCAAGCAAAGAATATTATTGGAGATCTTTTAAAAAAGGCCTATAACACTGCACAAATCACAGTGAACTTAATCAGAGCCCATGCGGTTTCAGTGGTGAGGAAAAGCAAATGAAACGAAAGTATTTGTTCGAGAATGGACTTTCCCGGATAGATAGATTAAAAGCTTGTGTGTTCAAATTGAATAGGGAAACCTTTCATCATACATTGGTTAAAAAGGGTCACCTTAGAACATCCAATCCAATCCATGCCTTTGATTATAATACATGGATTCATGCATTTCAAGTGCTGCGATGCGATGGGAATCTGACAAGGGGGTGACTGAGGGCTATCGGTGTTTTTACATCAAAATGCATTTACGTGTCCATGAAAGTTGAGTTTGAAACCCAGGAACTGGTCTTGCTAAAGATCCATATTCTGAATGGCCTCAGCAGAAGAAGAATAGGTGAAGGTATTGACCTGGGCCTTTCGGTTACCGGGCTTTGCAGTATTCTCACTGGTGCATGGGTAGTTTTGGTAAAGTTCTGTGGAAAAAAAAAACTTTTCAACTTTCAACTCCAAGTGGTTGACCTCATTATTGGTGACGCTATGGAATCTGACTAGAATGCTACATTTGCTGAGATGGCTATCTCCAGACCACATCAAACATGTCTGGATTTTTTGTGACTCATTTTATTTTTGCAGATAAGACTCGCAGCTGCACTCTCAGTAAATCTCCTTCTCTCACTCTCAGGCCTGGAAAATCCGTGCTCAGTGCAGGCAGTAAGGTACGTACACTTCCTGTCCAGAGAGGAAGTTTGGATTGTAAAACCAGAAGCAGTCACAGGGGAAGGGCAGTAATAATTGTTCAGAGCTGGCCAATTCTTTACCATACATCAAGTGATGAGTAACTTCCTATTTTGGAGTCGGCAGCTGTGTGGCCCCCCCAAACGGTCATTTCGGATGTTGGCTCAGACTGCCTCTCTTTCAAAGCTGCAGCAAGACAAACTCCATATTAGTAGCAAGACAATGATATGAAATTGCTTGATATACATACAAATGTAATAAGTCACATATATGCTGGGTTGGGGAAGTTACTCACAAAAGTAATCCATTACAGACAAGTCCAGGTGCAGAAAGTACAAATCCAGACCAAGGTTTTCTTTCAACCAACCAGTAGGGTACTCTGTGACTGCGACTGTTTATACTCAACTGTTTAGTTGAAGCAAAACTTTGGTCTGGATTTATACCTTCTGGGGCAGAACTATCTGTATTGGATTACTTTTGTGGGTAACTTCCCCAACTCTCCATGTATGCAGGGTTGGCTTTGCTCTTTCAGGGGCCCTAGGCAAAGCTTGCAGGGGCCCTTGCAGCTACCTACAGTATAGCTAGAGCCAGCCCTGCATGTCAAAAGCCTCCATCACCTTCCGGGGCCTGGCTCCAAGAATACTGCTTTGGGTTAGACACAATGGCCAATGGGCAGATGGGCGACATGGTACACAAATATGTTTTGAAATGACTTCCATACATTGCCTTTGTGTTAACTTGGTATCAGGAACAGGACATTAAGAAACGAGGACAGGATCACGCAATGCGATGTAATATGAGTTCAATTTACCTCCTTGCATGGATCTTAAAGTCCGTCGCTGAAGGTCTGTCTGATCACGACTGGCTGGGAAGTGCCCGGCGGCCTTTTCATGCTTTGAACAGAAAAAGAAACTGTACATCTGTGAAGAGCTCTGTACAGTTTCTGTTGTGCATCGCTACACTAGGAAAATTTTCTCTCGTGCTTGGTTTAGTGTGTTTGTCGTGACGTCTTGGCCCATGAGATGAAAGCCTCACAGACGCATGCCTGAACACAAACCATGTCGAATCATACTCATAGCGTAAGTATGTAATGCAGAGATGGAATAACACTTCAGATATAAATGGAGTTCATTTAGCGCGGAGGCGGGCTAAATTATGCCTGCCTGTAAATAAAATTGCAAAAGAGTAACTAAAGATCTATCAGGCTAATTCGATTGAAATATATTCTCCTTTGTAGTGTAATTCACCTCTGTATAGCTGGGCTTTGTGATGAGGATTTCTATTGTTCAGAGTGGGGAAAAAGACCCCAGGGGAGTGTCAGGACTGAAGCACAGCTGACAGAATCAAAGGGCTGTGCTGCCGGCACACGTCCAGCTTTTTCAGCTGTGTTACCGCGAGTATTGTCATGGTGGGCAAGTCATTTTTGGGTCTTTGTGGATGATGCGATCGGACGGTGTGTAATAATCTAGTTTTATCGGAAATCAGATTCAGCCCCGTCGTTACTGGAGAGGCGTGCCGATTATATGGCTGATTAGATTGGAAGGGGCTCTTGGAGGTAGAGAAGCCGGGGGGAGGGGCGGTTACAGGGACCCTGTTAGCGGGCTCAGCTGGAGGCAGAGGGTTACAGCAGGATGTTGATTGCGCATTGGTTAAGCTCTTATTTGTTTTTCTGCATCACTTTGGAAAAAAATTTAAAAAGGCAATGTAAGTGGAAGATGGGAGTTGGACTGTTCTGGTCACTGCAGCAATCTGTTTCCTGCTCCCTGTGTCCAAACCCGGGACCCGGTTTGGCCGGAACACATCGGCCGTGGCTGATAAAACACGCCGTGCCAGGGGGCTGCACACTGCACGCCTTTGTGGGGGAAACTGGGACACACTAAAGGGGTGTGGGTGGCAGGGGGGGGGGGGGGCAGCTCCGATGAACTATTAATCCGGGAACTCCACACCACTAGCCCCCCCACAAGGGAGGAGGTGGTCTTGTGAGCCGGCAGACAGCCATGTCAAGAAGCCCCCCCCAGGCATGAACTATTGCTCGAAAAGCAATAACACAGGAAACTCCTCTCTTGGAGTCCTCTCGCCCCGAAGGTCACCGTGCACGGCCCAAAACAACCGGATGCCCTCTGCAACATTGTTCTGCCTCATGCCCTGCTCAGACAAAGCGTGTCGCGTCGCCCGTCGCTCCCCTTCTCCCTCAGACCCCCCATGTTCACGGAGGAAGGTGCCGAGTCAGTGTCTCCAGCCTGTCTGAATAACTATCTGACCATACAGCCGTGTCCTGTCTTAGTGTGACAAGCCACACATGGTCTCCATAACATGTCCATCCCTCAGTGAGGACGCCGGGGATGTCCGTTTGAATAACAGGATTAACGTGAGGCTAATCGATGCCGAAACTCAATATAAGGTCTTGGCTTCGCTACTTACGGAAACGCACTCGGGGTAGCCTGGAGACTAGCAGTTAAGAATACGAGAGAGAATCATTGATGTGTAGCAACCAGTTTCACCATTTTTTGGGAAATGTTTATTTGGTGCATATTAAGATACATGCTTTGCCATTTAAGTAAATGAAACGAATAAATGCACCACTTCTGTAAGGAAAGAATTGATAAAAATACAGTTCAAGTTGCAAAAACTAGAGAGGACTTCAATAATTCCCTGTATTCATCACTGAGTCACAATGAAAGCAACATAACTGAGCACTATAGTGTTACGCTGTTATACTGCACAATTTATGCTGGGTGCTAATTGGTACTTTAGCTATGGTTATGCTGTTAATTTTTATTGTCTTCTGCTACGCCATTACCCTTTCTAAATGTATTTTTTACTTTGAACCACCTGGTGGCAGTAGTGACACGAAGGGCACACAACCCAGCACTCTGTGCAAGTATCATTTTATCGCTTTGAACAGGCAGTGAGTACGTTCTGTATGCTGAAGTTTCAAAGAGTGGGCACGTCCTCTTCCTCTTCCTCTTAAGTTAACTATTTGAAGCTCATGTGGAGAACTGATAATGAAACCCCTATAAAATGTAAGTGGTGGGCAAGTATGTCATTTTGACAACTGAGAGTGAACAAGTGTTTAGCAATTTTAGCATTTAAAAATTTGTGTATATTAAAATGTAGGTACATTTTCGTCTAAACACTTATCCAGTACGGCAGTGTCCCCCAACCCGATTCTCGGGGACCGCTGGACAATCCGGCTTTTTGCCGTCCCCGAGGATCAGGTTGGGGAACCCTGCAGTACGGATTTGTGGGCAGGGTCTGAGGCCTAAGCCAGAAGGTGGGGGACACCCTGGATGGGATGCGATTGTAGGATTTAAGGCAGGTTCAATAACTTCCTTGTTTAGGTTAGCCTAGTGATAGCAGCAGATGTGGGTACAGTAAGGGCTAGCAGTACAGTGTGATGCTGTATTTCTAAAACCCTGCAGACTGAGTGCTGTTGTTTGGAAGATCATGCTTCTGTCGGGGGCCTGGCAGCAAAAATCAGCCCAAATTCACCTCCTCCCCCTTTATATTGGGTGGGGTAGTATATTTTGTCACCAGTCTGGGATGTCCCCTTGGTAGATTTTGCAGCCGACCTGGAGGGGGGGTTGGGGGTCACTATATTTTGCTGTTGTCAGGTGGAGGGGGTCCCACACGAAAATTCTCGAACTTCTAGATGTTCCAGTCCGCGCCTGGTGCTTTGGGTTGGTGATGGTGAGGATGAATAGGTGGTCTTGTTTTGGGCTGGTGATGGTGGGGGCGGCTGGTGTCATAGGGGAGATGAAGTGAATTCCCGGGGGCAGGATCATCTTCCTCTTGCGTTTGGGTCATATAAGGTAAGTGGAACAACACTCAGCTGCTCAGCTCGCATGGAATGTCCGCCTCTGGATGGATCCTACGTGGTCTGCCAACGCAAACAATTGTCCGATCTCCTGCTCCCCAGCCAGCAGCTTGCGTAAAGCCAAAGTGTGTGTAGGTCCCACTGAACTTCTGGCTTGCACATACACGACTTGCTAATTCACTAAGTAAGCCCCACCCCAACCCCTGGAGCATGACTGAGGTCCCCGGACTTTTGTTTCACTTACTGTCATATCTAGCTTCTCTCCTCTGTGGCGCCCTCTGCAGGATTATTGGGGTGAGCCTCACATGAGCTTTTTGTCCTGTGAGAGTACTGAGACCTGCTTGACTAGTGTGGTTTGCTAGTCCAGAAAGAACAGAAGAAGAAATATTCATAGATGCCTGGTCATTAATTTGCCAAGGGAAAAAAAATCATACATTTGGCTCCTTTGCCGTATGATGACAAGATTAATACGTAATTTAAAGCACTGATTTATTCAATACTCTGAATTCCTATTACATAATACTAAGTGTATCACAGATTGAGGGTGACATGTTTGTTACTTTACAGATTTTACTGGATTACCGAGCTGGATTTAGCAAAGTCTAGTACCGCTTCAGCGTATATATAAGAAAAGCCAATAGGAGCTCAGTGCCAAAGCACATTCTGACCTCAGCAAGTGGACAGAGGAGACAGACCCATCTCTGGTGCTCCAAGCCGCTGTGAAATTTGTTTAAATTCCAGTTGGTCCTAATTACACACCGGCGCTGATCTCAGTCATCTCCATCAAACACTGGAGAGCGCTGACCTAGCAAGGATGTCATAGTCAGCAATCAGCCAAATTGTACAAACAAACCTTTCAAAGGGAAAGCGTACCCAAGCTTTTGACTGGCACTGTATATGTATAGTTTTATTGTAAAAAAAGGACTGAATTTTTTTGGAATTCTGAGATGATGTATGATCTCACAGTTCCAGCTGTTTTGATTCTGATAAGTCCATGGTCTGAAGTGGATCTTCTGATGTTCACAAGGCAAAGGCAGAGCAGAAACCTGATGTATGCTCCCAGCAGCTGGAAGCGGCAGAGTGCACTCAGCTGGTGTTTTCCCCACTTCCTATCTTCAGAAGGAATAGATTTTACTCTTTACTCTCAGTTAGATTTAGCCCCGTCACCCCCAGCATTTTGAAGACTTGGTACTTTTATGGACTTTTCCTCTCTTTCACAGACATCAGTCTGAAAACCTTCAGAAAATGGGAGGTGGGGATGCTGGCTTTTGGAAAATCGTGACTCTCAGTTAGGACAATATTTACCTTATAAAGATCGGTACAGGTGGTGACTGCACAGCCACACAGCATGTTCCTCCAGCTTGTTAAACAGCAGCAGTCTTCAATGGCAGAAAATTCCATCTTCAGCTCACTTCCTGTGCACAAATCAGTGGCATTTTGCTCTGCTCCTCTGGCACTGCTTTGGGAATATTGGCAGAACTATAGGTACTGATACAGTATGATGGGACACAGACAGAACCTTAGGTTACACAGCAATGGGACACAGACAGAACCTTAGGTTACACAGTAATGGGACACAGACAGAACCTTAGGTTACACAGCAATGGGACACAGACAGAACCTTAGGTTACACAGTAATGGGACACAGACAGAACCTTAGGTTACACAGCAATGGGACACAGACAGAACCTTAGGTTACACAGCAATGGGACACAGACAGAACCTTAGGTTAGACAGTAATGGGACACAGACAGAACCTTAGGTTACACAGCAATGGGACACAGACAGAACCTTAGGTTACACAGTAATAGGACACAGACAGAACCTTAGGTTACACAGCAATGGGACACAGACAGAACCTTAGGTTACACAGTAATGGGACACAGACAGAACCTTAGGTTACACAGTAATGGGACACAGACAGAACCATAGGTTTCAAAGTGATGGGACAGAGATAGAACCTTAGGTTTCAAAGTGATGGGACACAGATAGAACCTTAGGTTAGACAGTAATGGGACACAGACAGAACCTTAGGTTACACAGTAATGGGACACAGACAGAACCATAGGTTTCAAAGTGATGGGACAGAGATAGAACCTTAGGTTTCAAAGTGATGGGACACAGATAGAACCGAGTATTGTGCCATCTAGTCTAAGGCTTTGTGTCACTATAGTAATAGTGCATTAAGACACGTGACCTGACTAAAGAATTGCCTTTTGTATGGCTATAAATGTGACTGTGTACCATGCAATGGTCTGGCATCCCATTCAGGGGATCACAGGGACTCTTGTGCATCATGGGCTTAACACTAAACATAATCCTGTTCTGGTTAAAAGGTAACGCGAAGTGGCTGAGAACGCGAAGTGGCTGGGAACGCGATGTGGCTGGGAACGCGAAGTGGCTGGGAACGCGAAGTGGCTGGGAACGCGAAGTGGCTGGGAACGCGATGTGGCTGGGAACGCGAAGTGGCTGGGAACGCGAAGTGGCTGGGAATGCGATGCAGCGGCCTGCCTAGACCTTGCCTAAACTGAGCTTCCATTGCCAGCAGCAGACAAGCGCATTTCAGTGCCGAGCCCATTAGCCGTACTAATCTATACGGCGATAAGGAAATGTTTTCAAACCGGACTCTTCTCTGCTGTGTTGCACTGCGGCTTTTCCTCAGAACAGCATGTGAAGCCAGCTGCTCGCACATGGCCGCTTCTGCCGGCGTGCTGGCTGATGGAAACATCTCCTACAATTTCCTCAGGCCTTGTCTAAATGTGATGATACACCGTGCGACTTTCTGAGTAGTGGCCAACCACATTGCCAAGCAACATTGCTCAAAAAGTTGCCTTGTGTATTATCACCTTTAGACAACAACTGCCATTAGGTACATATAAATCTGCAAACGCATCGTCAATTTCATTGCAGATCTGGCTATTGGCAAAATGGTCATGTTCCATTATTTACTGACTATTTGTGTGTCTTGATTGCCTGTCAAAGTTAATAGTTTGCATTTGCTTGTTAACCAAAGCCCATAAACTCAATGATCACTATATGTATGAGGAATAATTTCAATGCGTGCTCAAAGATTTGTCTTGTTAAAATAATCAAGCCCCAAACATGACGTAAGTAAAATGCACCTGTAGGACTGCTCGGAATACTGAGACACTCTAAAGCTCTAAATCCAAAGTTAATGGAAACTGTAATTACAGAGTGCTGAAAGCTGCTTAAACCCATGTGGTTTTATTCCCAGTTGAAGGTGCACCATTGTGAATGTCACAACTGGGCTTACCATGTGTTTGTATGAGAGAGCTGAACATGAAACAAGGCAGTGAGCCAGAGAGAGGGTAAATATGCCCTCTGTGTTTACTAAGGGAAGGATGGAAGGTACCAGGACAACACCCACTGTAGGCCTAGAAGAAAATTACATTGATTTTTATCAGGATAGTTTTCTCACTGAAGAAATATACAAAGCTGCTGCTGTTTCAAATCGCCCAATCAGTTGCATAGCTGGTGATTCCACCCAAGACCGTTTCTTCAAGCCCTGCTTGAAAATAGTTAAGCTGGTTGACAAATTTATGATAGTTGACCAGCTTAAGGTATGTTTTCACATGAAGTCAAGGTGGTTTTGTTGTTCATACCAGCTTATGCTGGTCCTGCCAGCATGACTAGCTTGATAAGCTGGTCACGCCTGTGTAACAAACTGGTTACCTATCCAGCTAAACCATCAAAGAGCAGCAAGAGCTGGGACAGCCATCTAAGACCATCAAAGACCATCTTAGACCAGCTAAAACCAGCTACCAGCATAAGCATTAGTAAGGGGTTGATTTTAATATTTGTTTAATCGAGGTACAATGCTAAGGTATTTCAAGCTCCCTTCCAGGACCTGAACTGTTGGCATTCAGTCCTACAATTTTTTTGCACTTCAGTATAAACAAAGCAACTCCCTACAGACATTTTAATACTACAAGCTTATGCAGCAGCCTCTCACCCACGAGATCCTGTTCTTCGAGCACTAAGCTAATCAATGAAAGGGTTCAGCTGATACACATCTGTCAATGAGCACTGAGATATTTTGACTTGTTCCAAAATGGTGGCGTTGAGGAGAGTGTAGCTCTCATCAAAGGAAGAGGGAAGGACATTTTGTTGATCTGTTTTCTTGTTCTCTTTACACAGCAATATTGCTTCACCCAAATTCCCATCACGGCTCTTAATTTTCCCTCCAAAATTTCTTGTCATGCTTTTTCATTTGCCCTGCCACTTCTGGTAATCCAAATGAAATCCACCTTTCTTCTCTAATCAACATGCCACATTGTTCTGCTGGATGTCCTGGCTGGAACATTAATTTAATCCAATTAGTTCTAGATGACCATTGGGCATCACATCTAGAGGAGATTCTAAGAATTTTTATGGTGGGGGGCATACAGTAAGCAGAGCCATAATTCCCTGAGAGGGGCCAACCTTATCATTAGCCAATGATATGCTTTGATTCTGTTAGTGACTGGGGAAGGGGGACTATGAGGGCCAATCAGCTTTCAGCTGGGGCCAGTGCCTCTGTTCCCTCTCAGAACGGCTCTGCGTAGTTTTTCACACGTCTGTCAAGCTGTAGAATTCATTGTTGTGAAGAAAGGGTTTGTAGGAGTTTGTGTTAATGTATTATTTTATGTCAGAGGAAATGTTTGGTGTGAAAAAAACGATGTTCTTAGCACATGGATGGGCTGAATTAAAACCAAATGGCTTTTGTTTCAGATGTCACACAGTGATGATGGACGCAGTTCAACAAACATTTGGCCGCTCTCAGGAAAAGGGGAGCGCTTGCTTGTCTGGGATGTTCTTTTCATATGACAAACTGCTGGTCGCAGTCCAAGCATTGCTCACGTTGTCTTTGATCATTTCCCAGTCAAAGTTTTCAATCTGTGCATAGGATGGGTTGCTGGTGGAGCAGAATTATCCAGATGCCACATTGCTCTTCTAAATCAGAGCCCCGCTGTGTCAGTTTAAAAGGTGCAATGTGGTGACCAGGGACTTGGTGGTGCAGAGGGCAGTCCTGTCGCCTCACACCTCTGAGACCTGGCTTCCACATGTGTGCAGTTTGCATGTATTCCCTGTGTTGTTGTGTCCTCCAGGTGCTCCGGGAGTTCTCAAATTGCCCATAGGTGTGTGAGTGTGACCTGCAATGGCTTTGTTCCCTGTCTGGTGCCTATAGGCTCCAACTCCCCCATGACCCTAAATAGGAAAAGTGATTTTAGAAAATGGGTGCATATGATGACCATTGGACTTAGGTGGATGTGAATATAACAAAGAACAAGTAGTTTTTCTAAATTATAGTTGATTTTGTTGTTGGTTCTTCTTCAGAAGGGTTTTGGTCCAGCTTTAGTGAGTATTAATGAATAATAATAACAACATCAGCACTTTCATGGTTAAGATTCCCAGTAACAATAAACTGCATAATATTATAGCACCTGCTTGGGCCTTACTGTACAGGAAGCTGCCTGATCTCCCTGCAACTCTTGTACAGGTCCTAGAGTGTTCTGGGTTATCCAAACACAGATCATTGTCAACGCTCTGGCACATGCAGTGTTCCATCCTGCCCAGGTTCCGGGGCATGTGGGGAGGGGGGGTACCAGTCTTCAGACGTGTCCTGTTGTTTAATGTAGTTAAAGTAACTGCCTCTACTAAAACCAAGCTAAAACCAAGGCAGCCACTAACACAAAAACCACACATGACACAATGAGTCCAATGTGCTGATTTATTTTTTCCACAATGCTTCTCCTAACCCTGACCACAGAGTTACCCTTTCTGTGACGATACTAAACCACCGTGACTTTCTTCAGAGCAGGAACCAGCATGTATCACCTACCAGCTCCCCACAGAGCTGTCCTTTCATGGCAGGTGCAGGAAGCAACTTCTTTCCCTGACCCAATTTAAATTTGACCTCCATGTTATCTGATCACCGTAAAAAACATTTCACATGCGGCCTGCACCACCAGCATCGCGGAACCCAGAATTCCTCACATAATGGGCGTTTTGTCCAAAAAGCTGAGCTATACTTCAGAGGAGATAACCATGTCCCGCCAAGCTGGGCCTAGGAGAGCACAGTTAGCGGGCCCAACTGGGCTCCTTCTCCTTTAAGGTCCATCTGCCAATCCACTCCAGTCATTGTGAATACCACGGATGCATGAACCTCAGAAATCACTAGGTGCAAATGCCCCCCCCCCCCCCCCCCCACACCCACACCCTCCCCCCCCCCTCCGCCGTCCTCGCCCTCTGGGGGTGTTGGGGTGATGATTTCCAAAATTGAAAAAAAAAGGGGGGGGGGGGGGGGGGATATTTGCCAGTTTGCCAGTACTGGTGCACCTACTTGTGAAATTTTAGTTGCACTGTGTACAGAAATGATTGCAAGATGCGACTAAATGGTCGCTGTCTGGAGCAATGCAGTGTGTGTGTTTAGACCTGTACTAATCCCCCCCAACCCCCCCCCCCCAGTATAATCGAAGAGCTGAAGATGCGGGACCCCTTGTTTCCCGACGTGACCCATGGGATCCTTATACACCGTGTCATCATCGGCTCTCCAGCCAATCGGTGAGTACTATTTCAAGCTTTCAAAGCTTTGCCTTCAAAGAGTCTGGCCACCAGTAAAGAATGTAGAACCTATCATTGCTCGCTAGGGTGTCTGCCGAGCCTTTAGCCATTAAACGAAAGCATCTCTACAGGAAAGTTGTTCCTGTTTAAATGTAGTGTGGTTCAAAGCTTTATCCGCTTACGTTCTGACCGAGTGGCAATTTAAGCATCCTTACGTGAATTAGTACAAGATGTTTTCAGGAACAATGTTGGCCTAATGGTTAGGGAAGCGTACTTGTGATTGATCAAAAGGTTGCTGGTTTGATTCCACCACCAGCAACGTACCACCCCCAGGCACTGCTCCCAGGGCCTGAATTGCCTGCTCACTGCTGTCGCATATGGGTTAAATGCAGAGAACACATTTCATTGTTGTATGCTGTGGTATGTCAACAAGAACAATTAATCACTTCACTTGTGATTGCCCTGGCTTTTGGTAATATTGCAGAAGAACATTTCCACTCAAATATAAAAATAGATTTAGGAATTATAGGAATAGAATATCATCCTTTACTCTCTAGTAGTCACCCCAGTACCTGCAGTAATCATCCAGTATACCAATTTATTGCTGATTGGGCCAGTAGCATATCATTTTTAGATAATCAATAGCTCTTGAAAGTAATTAAATTATTAAGTTATATTTCACCACCAGTTCATTTAATTAACTAATACAGGCCGTCCCGGACTTTCAACTAGGCCCCTTTCCAACAGGCAGGTTGCATGTTGAAATGGACATATGTTGAAATAAGACACTCGCACTGACTTTTAGGTGTGAGACGCTGAGATGGTCATGCTGCCACACAGTACAGTACTTTTTTGCAGCACCTGTTGTGCAGCCTGCACTATGTAGCGTAGCACTGCCAGGTGTATGACCGCCTGAAATTTATTTTACATAAATTTATTTTAACCAAACGGTTATATGTGTGAGTTGTCGTATATTGCTTCGGTTTTAAGCCAGAAGCAGTCTGCACATAGGATCACACCGTGACACTAGCTAACACTGGGCGTGCTTTCCGATGTAGGTGGAGTAGGCAGGGACAAGTTTGTTCAGAATGTTAGGTCCTGAAAGCTTTTTAAAGGAGTTGCAAAGCAAACAAACTTGTAGCTTATCTTCATGGCGACTGCCGATAGGGTATAACTTGTCAAAGCACACGTAAATATACACTGCTCAAAAATATTAAAGGAACGCTTTTTAATCAGAGTATAGCATCAAGTCAAGGAAACTTCTGGGATATTTATCTTGTCAGTTAAGTAGCAGAGGGGGTTGTTAATCAGTTCCAGCTGCTTTAGTGTTAATGAAATTAACAACAGGTACAATAGAGGGGCAGAAATGAGACTACCTCTAAAACAGGAATGGTTTAACGGGTGGGGGCCACAGACGTTTTTCCCCTCCTCATCTTTTCTGTTTTTTTTTTTTTTTTTTTTTTTTACTAGTTTTGCATCTGGCTACGGTCAGTGTCACTACTGGTAGCGTGAGGCGATATCTGGACCCTACAGAGGTTGCACACGTAGTCCAACTCCTCCAGAATGGCACATCAATATGTGCCATTGCAGGAAGGTTTGCTGTATCTCATAGCACAGTCTCAGGAGATTCCAGGAGACAGACAGTTACTCAGGGCCGCTGCTGGCCAAATGGGTGCCCTAAGCAGAAATTTATTTTTGTGCCCCCTCCCCCAAATATTACAAGGAATTCGATCATCATGTAAGTGTAACAACTGCATTTACCAGGCCTTT
>JAODKM010000042.1:11206707-11233157 GCA_026780845.1 Petrocephalus sullivani
CCAATCCACTCCAGTCATTGTGAATACCACGGATGCATGAGCCTCAGAAATCACTAGGTGCAAATGCCCCACCCCTCCCCGCCCAACACACACACACTATGTAGGTGTATCATTGGCCGACAGATCTCCCAGGAGGAATTCCCAGAATTTGTCCAGGACTTACAAAGCATGCACTTATCTTGCTTACCGCAGTTTGAGCGCCCATTCTCTGTGGCTATGAGGTTTAGGGAAGAAAAAAGTTTTCTTCTATACCCTGTTACCAAATGTATACAGTATTGGTTGCTGTGAACCTGCTAGAACTGCTACCTCCAGGATTTCAATGCTAGAACAAATAAATATGAGAATCTTCGACTCACTACTGTGTATCAAACTTTGAAATCTATTAATCGCAAAGACAGAGTTATTGTATGGTTACCTAGTTTCTTACCCGAAACCTCTAATCTGCTGACGAGGTGGCAGCCTGACCTCGCTGCCAGGCCTCACTGCCGATAGTATGTCTGAGTCATTTCACTCACAGATGGTTGTTGTCTAAAAGCTGCTGTTGTATCATCCCACAAAGCTCCTCGCTGCCCCACCCCCTTATCCAAGGGTGTTAATTTTCTATAGGATCCACCTTGGGGGACAAAGCATTGCTGGGGGGTTCCAGTCCACATGCTGGACATCTTTGACCGGGGTTTAGCCCTGATTATTCCATTTCACCTCATTAATCATTTCATTTCATCATTTCAGTTTCATTTCATTTTCATTGAAAACAGGTTGAAAAACATTCTATGTAACTGTCATCTGTCATGGTTCCAGTTGGGTCTTAATTCAGTTCTGGTGGAACTTTTATTGTTCCTCTCATGGTGTCATTAGCAGTTCTGAAATTTTCAGGTAACAGAAACCCAGCTATTGTCTGCTAAATCATCATAAACAATGCACTCAAGTTTCAGTTTTCTGGTGAGCGAGCGTGGGCTGTTTTGTTTGCTTGAACATGCAAAAACAGTGGGTGACTTGGTGGGACTTCCCACGCTTTCCGACACACATCCTGTCCCAGACGCGCGACGGGGAAGCCTGCTTTCTGCATGTGTGGGCAGCGGCTGCCCTTATGTTTCGCGTGGGGTTCCTGGGTTTGCTGTCAGGTTCGTTCGTCATCCTGTAAGTGAACGTAATTTAGAATGATATTACTGTAAACCAGGGTTCCTCAGTTCTAGTCCTGGAGGACCAGTTTGCAGATTCTCCTGCTCATACAAACCTGACTCAGCTCACTAGCTAATTTCCAGAGTTATTAGCAGTGAGGCTTGAGCAGGGAAATCTGCAAAGTGTGCTCCAAACTGTCCAGGGGCATTGGAAGGGCATGGATACCAGTCTACAGAATCAACTGTGCCATCCGGAGCAAGGGGTCCAAGGTGCCATTTTCTCATGAGCCCAGCGATGGCTAACTGGCCGTCCAGAACTGGAACTGGGGAACTTTGCGCTAAGCCCTGCATTTTGAGGCGAATGTGTGCCGGCAATGTTTCTCTCGGCGTATGTTGTGATCTTGCGTTTGTGAAATTCACACTATTCCGGGTTCAGAGAGCACAACCTGGTTGGGGACAGTGCTGCCCCCCACCTCCCCAGGAGTACTTCTGCCAGCTGCTCATGTTCGGTATATTACGCTTATCCGCCAGACAAAAAGGAAAGTGTTTAAGCAGTGACTCCCACGGCGATACAGGAGCTCCTGGAAGACAGAGCAGATAGTCCCAGGGTACCGCTAAGTGACGAGCAAAATCTCGAACTTCACTCAGTCCAGGTCATGTTGTTTTTACAATGAAACTGCCAATGACCTAAAGTCGAGCCTCCTCATCATGCCGAATGTTACAGTACTGACAACCAAAATTCACTTAGTCATCATATAACCTAAAGAGGAACTTTCCTTCAATTCCCAATTCTCACCAGGTCCACAGAGATATTCATGAAAATATCCTGTGGCCTGAATGAGTTTTAGAATTTTGCTTTCCAGTTAAGATAGTTGGCAACATACTCCTAGATGTAGATCTCAAGGCAAGGAGAAAAACTACAGATTGCCGCGTTTAACATTAAAATATATTGTTACAACCCAATTTTTAAATGGTCTTTGGTGTCCTTTAGCTAAATACTCAGGCAAGGAACAAACCATTTGGTGATAAGTATCTTCTAGCAATTATTATATTTTGCAGCATTCCTGCTTCAGCAAGCAAAGAAACTGGTATTACTTGTGATAACGAGGCCACTTCTGTGCTGCTGAGATGGTATGGGCTTAAACACAGCATTTAGGAGTAGTGAGGCCATGCTGGAAAATCCTTCTCGTCTTTTTGTTTGATCCTTATTTCCTTTGCAGTGTGTAGTTTAAAGTCTTGGCACACGCTGTGTTTTACTGTGTCTCTCTTTCTGAATGTAGAAGATTAGAGAAGCACGAGCTGCATATAATTGACCTCTGTGGTCGTTTTATTCCGTTATTACCATGTTTAGGTGCACGTGGCATTCGGGACATAGCAAAAGCCATATTTACAGCTCTGTACACCTCACGGTCAGGGGACAATAGAGTTTTTCGGGCCCCATTAACTAAATATAGCAATTGCAATGCCCTTGTGCCTTCTGATTAAAGGCCGAGCTTCTTAATTTATAATGCTACGTCATTCTGTATTCCTTTTGTCACCGTGTCTTCCTGAGTTACTTATGCGCACACTGTCAGACTCGCCGGTTCGAAGCTGTGCTTTAGGACTTCATAAGCTGACAAGGGAGGAAAGCTTCATTACGAATGAATGGAGAAATTCCTCCAAATAGCCTGGTTGGATATTCATGCAAGTGAAATTCCAAAAACGTTGAATAATTCCTATCTAGTCCTTCTCTCTGGTCGGTGACACGTTTCCCATTCTCTATAATGCCCTTCGGTTAAAAAGAAAGAGCCAGCAGAAGTAGTAGCTGTGGATAACGAGGATGATCCATGTTTGGTAGATGTCTACAAGGGCACCCTTTCTTGTTTATCGCTTAATTTGTCAATATGAGGATGGGCATCCCTCAATATATCAGCAAATGTAATCCGAAGTAATGCAAGTGCAAAAGGCTTCATGTATCTGGCCCAGCTATTCTTAAAATCACACACTGCTGATGGAGCTCTGGCCTGGGTGACATCACGGCAATACAGGCAACGCTATTGGCCAGCAGCTATGGGATATCACATGACCCAGGCCCAATCAACTATCTTCCCTAACAACAACAACATGCTCACATCCCTGTCCCTATCATATATTCCATCTGAATTGCTATACCTGCCCCATATTTTGTCACAGACCAGACTGGTGATGACAGCCTTGGTCTTTGAGGATTTGTTTATATGAGCGGCACATTTTGACCCACCGTTGCCATTTTCTGGGACCCAGACAAAGGCGTAGATCAAATACGTGGGAGAGAAAGATGGAGAACTTTCCTCCACTACTCCGTGCTGCCAGGTTCTTGTCAGCAATCAGCTTGGTTGCATAAGATTTCTGGAGTTTCACTTTGGCTCCAGACTCCTTTTGGTTTTGTTCAGCATTTTGATTAAAGATTATTTTGCAATGCGGCTGAACGGAGAATAGGGATAAAATGTGCATATTCACAGTGATGGCAATTCTTCGTAATCCTTTTTGATAATCAGAATCATGAAAGCCACTACTTTACCAAAAGAAGAGTTTGATTTTCAAATTTCTAACTGCATTCCCATTAAGGTTATAAGGGATTAAAATGAGGATTTGTTACCTAAATGCCACCAGTTCACCTCCCAGGAAGCTCTGCTGCTGTTCCTGTAATCAACCTGGATAAAAACATACAGCTGTATCTATGGGGTAATAATTCCCTGGATAAAATCATCAGGTCAATAAATGCAAATATAAATTCTAGAATTCTACAGCCCTCTCAAAGTCCTAGTGCTTTTAAACTGTATTCCTGGGAATTAAATAAAAATGTGGTTTTCCATTCAGTGTCAGTACTACTTCATTGATGGGATTTATGCTCATAATTCAGAATCTGAGTGTACACCCGATATATTGTATAGCATTTGCTCTATAACATGACCTGTTTATTCTGGAAATGTTTCTAGTCATGAGCTTTGCAATCAGTAGAGAATATATGTTCGGTATAATAATCAATAAAGCATTACATCATATTCTAATGTAAGGCATTATAATGTTGAATATACTACAATGAAGCTCACATCCATAATGCACTATAGATAACTTCATAACACATTATAATCTATAGTGCATTATAAATTATAGAGCTTCATAAAGCATTCATAATGCATAATAAACATGGCTATAATGTGTTATGCCGCTTGCAGGTCAGACTAGCCAATCCATCTGAAGCTAAGGAGGTTTGGGCCGGGCCAGTGTTGGGTGGCTGCTGGCTAGCCAATCAGGTTAGCCCGTTCTGTGATCTGTGTGGATCCCAATGCCCCAATGTAGTGACAATGTGCAGAAAAAAATGCCACCATCCATCAGATGAGACATACATGTAAAACTGAGGTTGTGACTCTCTGAGGTCATGAAGGATCCCTGGACATCTTTTCGAAAGAGTATGGGTGGTTCCCGATGTCATGGCTAAAATTGCCCACTGTGGCTCTATCAAATCAGACCTCCTAATCATCCCCCATATGTAACTGGTGAATTCTCTCCTGCCCCTTCACCACCTTAGTCACTGTGTGGTGAGCGTACTGGTGCAGAATGGCTGCCATCGCATCATCTAGGTGGGAGCTACACGGTGGGGGTGATGCTTTGGGTGTCTTTAAAAGCTCTATGTAAATGTAACCTTCATTAATGCTCCTCTAATATTAATCAATCAGGGGTGGCAGTAAGGTTCCAGCACTCCCTTTTTGTGTCATGCAGAAGCACAGGCCTTATTACTGTGCTATTTGAGCACAGTGTGCCACGGGGTTTCCCGCCCTCGGCGTGTATGTCATTGTATAAGGCCCGGTTTCCTGTGCACGGCACTGCGTAGCCGGCCTGTAGCGGAATCGGGGCGTCCGGTGTTCTTCTTCCTGTCACGAAGAACGGCACTGACAGCATTATGCCGAGTGACATCCCCACACGAAAAGCCACGAAGACGTCGGACACGAACATTTCGGCTTTTACTTCTTTTTTTTCACACTTATTTGGTGTATAGATATGACTATTTGTGTTGCCTCGCACGCGTGCAGTCGTTCCCACAAACCCTTCTGTGGAAAAGTAGAAAAGGCTTTATGGAAATGACTGAATATGGCAATCTATGCAAAAATGAATGGCCTGTATTCTTATGAAGGGGTGCCTGGGGGTGTCGGAGTACCTGTCCATTTTGCAATATTTAACGTGAACTTGTATCTAAGCTTTAAAGGTACCGAATGGCCCCTTTTAACCTCTGAGTGCCTGCCCGTGGAACACCTACACAAAGACCCATGCGTCAGATGACATAACTTTGTCACGTATTTTAGTTTCTGTTTAAGTTTTAGGAATTTCATTTCTAGGGATAGGCAGAAAGTGGAAGAGCTATGTTACATATCTGATCTTTAGAGGATCCCACATGAATATGTATTAATTATGCATTAATGTCCTCAAAATGGGCAAAACATGTTCCAGATATTAATGATAAACTAACCATCACTTCAGCAAAACCCATGATAGTGTGATAGGAAGCGTTTGTTTTGGTGGTGTTTTTTTTTTGGATCTTACTTTTACTGTCTCTTATTTTTGTATCTTACTTAAGTTAACAAAAGTTTTAGTTAACGATAATAACCCTGCCTTTAACAAAGAAAAAGTAAATGAGACTGACAAATAACACCCCCGTCACCAATCCAACCACAATACAGTCATTTCTGAATGTTTTGTTTTAGGCAAAGGCTGTATTTAGGTGAAACCGCATCCAGCATCTCGCAGGTGGTAACTGACATACCCCATTTACCAGCACAAGGGATGTGTCAGTCAGTAACCGGGTTTACATCATAAACACAGCTTGCAGGCAGTCAGTGGCGGATATTCTTTTTTGACCAATATCTACCCATTTTTATTTACCAGCAAGATCCAGACTCTGACTGTTTAAACCGCAGAAGAGGAGAGCTCCTCGGGGGGGTTATTGTGGTAGTCAAAATTAATATAAAAGAGCCTCGTTTGATTTGTCACACAGCGGATACTTCACTTCAGATTCCAGGGAGTTTCCCCAAACCGGACATGTTGGTACTAAAGAGGCGCAGGGTGCTTTTAAGTGCTGTTTGCTAACGCACTTATCCATGGACAAGGTCAAGGGGGCAGAAGGGTGTTTGGTATTGGGGTGGGCGGGGGGGACACAAATGTAGTCAAATTAAATATTGGAGGGGCACATGTCTCCTTCATCCCCCAGTTGCTACAACCCTAGACAAAGACATTAATAAGAAACTGCTGTCACTTGGTGTCATAGTCTCAGGACAAAATTATATAAAACAAAGTTCAAACAGACTGATCGAAATATCACCAAACCTACTTACAGTCTGTTTCTTTAGCAGATGCTTCCTATCAAAGGGATGCATTTTGTTTTCGGCATTTTGTTTAGGCACAATTGGAGGTTAAGGAGGTCCTTGCTCAGGAGCACGATGGTGACATCATCCTACTGACACTGGCATTGGAGCTAGCACCCTACCAGTCACATCTACTGCCCCCCCCCCCCATGCCCCTGAGGTAAGCAGTAATCAGACCCTAAGTATAGAAGTGATATAAAATACATTCTTAGATTACTAGGTTCACTGCAGGTGAGAATGACTACTGAGAAGGACCACTTGGAGGTGAGTGTGGCTGGGTAGGCTGACCTTGGCACCTGCAGGTAATTTGTAGAACAGAATATGGACCAGATGAAATTAAACGATGCTTTATTCGCCAGTTGCACAAGTACAGGTACCCTAATGCTTCTTAGTTAGGGTCAGGCCATTAATCCAGGACCCCTAGATCAAAGGTGGCTAAGGGCCTCACTCAAGGGCCCACCGGCGATGTGACTATTCCACTGAGGTTGGGATTAGAAACTGACGACTTTCCAATCGCAAACGCCTAACGTTCAAGGGTAGTCGTGCATCTCTCAGCTCTATGATGTACATTCAGCATTGCTGCATGTATTTAACTGTCTGGTCAGGTAGTAGATGCAGAAACTGTTGAATGCAAAGTATGAAGGACAGGGCACAGAAGACCTTGAATGTAGACATCATCAGAGCGGCACCATCGCTATATGAGAGCTGTTTTATCACTGGGGTGATCAAGGTTCCCTGTGGGTGTGATTACGATCGAGTTTTCACATTTTCCTTCATCCAGCAGTAAGATCACATACCGACAGAACAAAAGTCCTGCTCTGTTCATTTCCACATGAGAAAATTGAGGGGGGGAGGAAGCTTTGTAAATTTGTACATTTCTTGGAAACCGCATGTACTCAAAAAACAAAACACGACAAGGTGGACATATTAAATGCATCGAAACAAAAAAGCATATATATTTATTTCTTTCGCCTGGATGGCTGCTGCATTGAATGCAAAGGCAAGTCTACAGCACGGATACCATTCAGGCACTGAATAATAGATCAGAATAGTTTTTTGGCTTAAGTTTCAGCCGTTGCACATCAAAGGAAACAATAGAGCAAGCTGCTGGGTATGCAAATATGCCCACATGGCGACATTTTAATGTATAATGATGGTTAGCCTGGATTATGGCAGACAAACACTGCATCCTCTATTCAGAGCCATCTGGGTTAATGTCAGAAGTGAGGCAAGTCTGCATATTTCTCAGAGTATCATTACACATTCTTCAAAAAATGTGCTTGAATCACAGATGTTGACTTAAGAATTTTTGTTTTCCCAGTTGTGTTCAGATTTCGGGCGATTTCAAGGCCCTAGCTAAAGGATGATTCCTGAATCATGTGGAAGAATTAGGATGTGAAAACTCTTCTCACAAATATATTTCCTGTATTCAAAATATCAAGCCAGTTTTTTTCCTTTCAAAACTTTTTTTTGTTGCGAAAACTTTTCTTCACTTAAACCTTAACTATTGCATCAGACCTTTTTTCATTTGAGTCTCACAGGAATAAAATGAAATTCATAACTGATTTATAACATTTCGTCTGTGAGAAGTTAAACTGCTTGAAGTATTCAAAAAAGAAAAACAGAAACACAGTCCACACCAAGTGAATGACAGTTCCTCACTTTCTTCTCAGGATTATTCTAAATTCTGATGCGTTTGCCATGTAAATTACTGTTCTTGGCAGATAGTCAGAGTCACGATATTTTATAGATATTTTACACGATACCAGGAAGGAAACTGGCTGGCATATCCAAAGGTGGACATTTCTGATCCAGAAAGTGAAGAATCCTGACCATGATTTTGTTTCAACCAACAAGTTGAGTACTCTGCGACTGTGACTCTTTATACCAGGGGTGGGCAATCTTATGTGCAAAGGACCAGTGTGTATGCAGGTTTTCGGGATAACCTAAGGATCAACTGTTCAAACCCAGATGTGGGAACCCGGTGGTTAAAACAAAATATTGATCTGGATTTTTACTTTTCCTTAAATGTTTTCCCCTTCTCCTGGTCATATTATTGGTGGTTCATGCTGGGCATGAACGATCATTAGGCAGTACTCAGAGAACTTCATTGAAATTGTTTTGTTCATTCAATCATCTGGCATCAAGCAAAGACAAAAGAGACATCACCCTAAACTGCCTGGCAACCCCGGATTCCAATGGAGACGGTCGCCATAAAAAGCAAGCGGTGGACAGGACTTTGGGCTGCAGATCGGTCAGCATTGGGACAAGGCGTTTGAGGTACAACTCAATGGGTGAACAACGGGGATGAGAACCAGCTTAGAGATAAGCACCAAAACACCAACGAGAGGAAAGGGAACAGGCCAAAAGTCAGGAGCCAAGAATCCAAACACACCCTATGGACGTGGGGCCAACTCTAATATTCTAATCAGTGCGATACAGTCACACAACCTTTCACCACGTTCATTTCATTTCCACCACTCCGTCTGGGTGCTTAACGTTTTTTTGTCAGTATAGAAATATGTTAATGGGAGTTTCTCAGAACTTGCACAGGTCAACCAACTCAAACAAACAAGACCAAGCCCTTCTTCACTGTGCTCATAATCTCCTGAACCAAGAATGTCTGGGATGAGGCGAGCTAATGAGGAACCATCCCCATCATCATCAGAATGGCTGAGGTGTTGCCATCTATGGCCAACAGGGTCATAATAGCAGATTATTGAGCAAAAGCTTGTTGGAACAGTAAGAGGCTGTTTATAACAGGATCGGTCACATTTCATTCTTTTTGACTGAGTTTTTCCCCTACCTCTTAACATTTACTTAATGAGTGCGGAACATCTGACTGCTACTTGTGCCATCACCCGGCCCACATGAGTGTGCTCTTCATTCATGTGGTCTTCTCTTACACAGCGACCCCCAAATGAGTGTGCTCTTCATTCATGCGGTCTTTTCTTACACAGCGACCCCCAAATGAGTGTGCTCTTCATTCATGCGGTCTTCTCTTACACAGCGACCCCCACATGAGTGTAGCAGTGTAGACATACCCCATGTTATCTTATATGCCTTGTGTTTTATCAATATCAATCTTGGCTGCACTTCACCAAAACTCTTTCAAAATGAATGACAGCTACCCGAATTGCTGGTTTTGCTCTACATGAACTTTGTCTAGCTGGCTCATATTGGTTTTGATAGGTTTCTAGCAGCTTTGGGAGCACACATTCCGGGCACTAGTGGGCGTTGGTGTTTGTCTGCGGTGAGTGGTTCTCTGCATTGTCCTGTGGGCCCGCGTTCACACCACTGTCTATTTTAAGCAGGATGCTTTAATTGAGAAACAACAATCTGAGCTATTCTGTAAGCCAAACAACTGCTCATGTAACAGCGAGTAACCTATTTCTTTTGAGCGCCTACTGACCTATTTTTGAAAACACAGATGGCATTATAGATACGGTCAATATGTAATTTTCAGGTGCTCTGCAGTTAATTAAATCAGAATGGCCTACTGCTGTAAACCATGTTCGTACTGTTTGTTTTATTAATAAGCTTTCTCTGGAAAATAGAAATCACTAAATAGAAGAAAGGCAACAAGGATGTGAGGCCTGAAACATTGACTGAACAGGATGCGGACTCCCATGTGAATATAAAGGAACACTGGCGAATCTGGCTGGATCAGTAGAGTCGGACTCCCTAGACTTTTAACTGGAGGGCAGAACAAGCTATCAGTTGCTTCCTAGATAGTAAAACATCTCCTGGGATTTGCAAGTCTTATCTATTGAGCTACTGGACCCAGAGATGTGGGGTGTTGTGTGTGGCTTAGCAGGGTTAGCCCTCTGTGTTTGTGATCAGAAGACTGGTGGTTCAAATACGGTGCTTGCCGGAGTGGTCACCAGTGTTGGGTAAATTACTCACAAAAGTAATCCACTACAGACAAGTTTAGGTCCAGGTTTTGTTTCAAGCAACCAATTCAGTATAAAGAGTCGCAGTCACAGAGTATTCAGTTGGTTGGTTGAAATAAAATCTTGGTCTGGATTTGTACTTTCTGGACTTGAACTTGTCTATATAACGGATTACTTTTTTGTGAGTAACTTTCTCAACACTTCTGGCCACATCTCTGTTGGGTCCTTGAGCCAGTGCTCAGACCCCAAGCTTCGCTCTTAAAAAGGACCACAACATACAGGTATGTGACCAAGATGTGACAAAACTAGCACATTCCAATACACTTGTGCAAATTAAATTTATTATAATTTTTTACCAAGTATGCCAGAGACCAACATGAGGATCTTAGCAGTAGTGATTCGACCATGGAAGATCAGACTACCCTGGCTTGTAGCGTGACCTCCACCTATCCACAGCCTAGAACAGTATCACAAGAGAGCCCTGCTTAATAAAATTTGGGGTGGTACAACCTTGTTTTGACATTTGTGGCAAACCTGTACAAATTCCCAGAAAACTGATCCAGTGATCCAGTGTGAGAAGGCCCTAGTGGAGCAGAGATGAATGACTTCACAAGAATAAGGCTTTGAAAGGCTACCTTGTCCATCATGTAAAACGTAAAATGATAAAGGCTCAATCTTCTGTAAACCTTAATAAGACTTTACGGGATTAAAATGCAGACAAGATGACACAATGCGCAGGGTTTTCCTGAGGTCACTGACCTGCGGTCTGTTTCAATATTTAGTTTGATCAGAAGGATTCTCAGGTTTCTCAGTCTTTGTTCATTGTAATGTTGCCTAACCGTATTGCATTAAGTTAGCTCTACACTCTTTCCTGTTATTGTCTTCCATTATTCACAGGCAGCTATCTCTTGACAGGGTTCTCCGCGGAGCCAGGAGGCCTGGGTTCTGTCGCTTGGATCAATGCGATTGGCTGATTTTACACCAATGAGGATTCCCGGTGTTGTCGCCCGGCCCACCCCGCCTGCCCAGCCACCCGCGGGAAGAGTCTTTATCTCATTTACTGTCCCCTTTTTCGGAGAAACCGGACTACGCGGAAAGCAGGGGAAGAACATAAACAGTGAGAAAATGTGTTGTTGTATCGAATAGTGTTTTCCCGCAGAACGATGCCCGGTCATTTCGTAAATTCTGGGCACCTCTTCCGATGAGGGCTAAACTAAGTTTGAAAGGGTGCATTGCTGGGTCAGGACGCATCTGACTGAAATACATCCAGCATAGCTATATAAGTGAGAATCCCCAGTAGTGATACATTCACATTTGGAACCCCCCCCACCCCCCCAAGCAAGAATATCTTCATTGTACTCCAGCATCAAATGAAACCTAATAATAGCAATTATGTGGTACAACTTTTTTTGTGTTATATATTTCTTTTAATACTGGACAGAAAGGCCTTTGGGGATCCCCTTGGATGTGCCTGAATATAAACAGTAACCTGAGGTACAGAACTCAAGACTTCGAAATAATTCATACTCTGAAAAAAAAGTGAATGTCAACTTCCAACAAGCTAGGAGATAACAGAAGGTTCAGAAGGTCATAACGCTGTAATTGAATCGTTTAATGACGCGAACGGGTCATTTACCACGTTTACCGCCTTTGGCCTCCCTTCAGCTCTCGCCAGCGGCCGAAGGCGAGCGTTAGTGCCGGGTCTGTCTGCCCCGTGGATCAGCAACAGACGTCTACAGACGTGCTACATTTTTGTTTTTATGTCATTAAATGATGATATGTTAAGCCTGTTGAGAATTCATAATGAACAATCATCTTTTTGTGTGTGTGTAAAGTTCTGCACTGGACACGCCCCTATCTTTCATTTTATTATGATATTTAATTAATTTATTTTTTTGGTTTAGAACAATACATACTGTAGTTGTTAAAAAAAAAACACGAATTAATGAAGGCATTATAAGTACAGTAAGGGCACGGCCTGTATCCCTTGTACCAAAATCATTTACAGTTCTAACTGTACACCACATTGAATTTTCTTTAAAAAATCGTGCATATTATTAACACAGTGTATTCACAGCTTCACACTTCAATGTGTAATTTCACGGAAATTCTGGTCGATTTATTTTCCCTCCTTACCCTTAAGAGACATTTACCAAGAATAGCATTAGGTGTGACATGTCAGTTAATGTTATACTGTAGAAAAAATTCGGAGTGGAAAAAAGCCTGAAGGCTCAAGAGAGAGGGAACAAAAAAACGCCTAGGCTATGGACTGGAGAGGAGCTCGCTGGAGCATACTGACCTCTCCCGGTTTGGAAATGAGAAGACTGGAGCTGGAGATGGTTGGATTGTGTGATGGACGCCCAGTGACGGCCAGCAGTAAACACAGCGGCATACGACCAGCGACGGCCTTGAAGAAAAGCACAGCTACTGTCTTCAGTGTCCAACCACGGGAATTCATTTCCCACCCAAGGACGGCACGTCGCTATTAGAGACGGCACCTGGGGCAATATTTATCAACTGCACTTTATAGTGCACTTGTTCTGGGGGGTGGCGGGTGAAAGTAAAACAGCTGTCAGTTCTGGTTACAGAACTAGTGAGATATAAAACAGAAAGCAGTTTGAATTGTCCAGAAACACAGACACACATTCTGTACGTTGTATTAAAGAAAGCCTGTGAACATTTTTCTCTCACCAGCACTGACACCAACACCCCTTAGGAGCGAAACTGGATATGGAAGAAATGACACTTTCCTAGCCGGAGGACTTACAACCCCATTCACAAAAGTGTTGGGACACTGTGAAAAATGTAAATGAAAACAGACTGCAATGATTTACAAATCATATAAACCCGTGTTTAACTGGAAATAGAACAAAAACAACATATCCAATGTTGAAACAGAAATGTTATTGTTTTATTACAAATATACCCCAAACGGTTGAGCAGTTAAAATCCTGTATCAACAACATTTCATTTTCAAAACTCTGGGGCCAGCAGTATTGAGAAAGTTACTCACAAAAAAGTAATCCGTTATATAGACAAGTTCAAGTCCAGAAAGTACAAATCCAGACCAAGATTTTATTTCAACCAACCAGCGGAATACTCTGTGACTGCGACTCTTTATACTGAATTTGTTGGTTGAAACAACTGGTCTCCTCAGTTCCCAAATGTTAATAGTGCGTTGTTAAAAGAGGAGGTGATGCAGCACAGGGGTAAACATGCCCCTGTCCCATGTAATGTAAGTTTAATAGGTGAAATGTTCATACTAAAACATCTGCATTGACGAGATGCATTGCACTGATGGTGGAGCATTTCTTGTTGCTAACTGGCCTACTTTACCTGCCAGGTGTCCTACTCTCCCAGCAACAGCATCGCTATCCTTCTCTCAGCTGGAATGGATGGAAGGAGTGGCTGAGAGAGCTTTAAGGGGAAGGTGCCATGAGACAAACAGCATGTGCCGTGCTCATTAGCGCTTTGCTCTTTCGTTAAGTCTCTCAGCCTTAAAGGGCAAGCAAGGAGGCATCCGGTGAACGCATGCGACCTAGCATATCCTGGAAGGTAGCCGGCACGTCAAGAAGAGTGATCGTTACGATGGTAATGGCCTCGCTGTCCGTCTTCGACTGCGCGGTAGATCTCAGCCTCCCAATATAGGACCTGACAGACCTTTCACCTACTGTCAATGTGCTCCGCGGCAAAGCGGCAACCCTCAGCTGGAAGGTAATGAGGCCGGAACGGCCCGGACGGATCCCTCATCGCCAGCCCGTCAGGAGCTGGGGCCAGACCGAGCCTGGTTTAATTAATACCCGCTCACGGGCAGTAGGGCGGTGAGAAATACGAGCTGGGGCTGCATGATTTAATTACTGCTGGTGGACAGGTGACCTTCACAGGGAGCTGCCGTGTGGACAAGTGGAGAAGGTCAGGACGATGGTGGCATGACGGATGGGAGCCTGCCTGGCCTGGGGAATTATGGGATTCCTGTCCCACCTCAGCTACTCTCAGTTTTATTGATACATATTGATATACATGCATATGTTGTGCTACCCAAATAGTCATTATTTGACTCAGAATTCCAGTCACTTGCTTTTTTGATACATTATGCCACAAGTGCAAAGACACCATTTATCATATTTAACTCATTATGATGCTGACAGACCGATGGGGAACCATTTATCTTAAGCTAGATAACTCGAAATCGTGATTTGCCTGCTGTCTTACCCTCAACAGTCGGGACCAGGTTTACCTGGAACCATTTTCAGCTGAAAACACAGACCCCAGCTAGTTCAGTTCCACCACAGGATTAGATTAAAGGCTTGATGGTCTTTGAGCTTGTGTAGCCTAACCAGATCCTACTTTGCATCAACTGATGGTTATAAACCAAATGAAAGTGCAGGGTGTTCTGGGTAATATCATCAAGCTTTACTCCCGCTGCTTGACCAAGGTTTTTCTGTGGACCTTGAATAGACTGTATGTACTGTATATAGACCACCATGGCAAGGACTGTGGGGTATCTATACTGGGAGCCAATCAAGATTCTCAGATTTTTCTAAATTTAAAACGAAAGGGAAAATCACGTATTTCATACGTTCAATTTTGCATTATAGTGATTTGGAAGTAAAAATATGAAAAATTAATTAAAGAGAGGGGGGGAATAAAATTTATGGTCTCCGAATGTATCCAACTGGTTTCCAGTAGTGAGTTGTAGAGAAATTAAAATTACTCCCAAGCGCTCCATACTTCTGACTTCCTGACATAAATGAAACTGGCACACGCAACTTTAAAATGCGTAATCGGATCCTGCCGAAACACACCATTGAGAGAGGCTGTCTCTATAAATTAAACTGATTTTGAAAATTACTGCTTAATGTTTGTGTATAATTGTTTTCTCCAAACTTTAGATATTCTGTCCAACTATATTCCGGAAGTCAGAGACAACGCTTGTCAGTGATTCCCACTGGAAAATCTCCGTTTGGATCTACATGACGATAATTTAAAAAGTTATGACGATTGTTTGATTGATGCATTGAACACGCAAAGGAAGGATCAAGAATGCATATCCTACTGAATTTTAATCAGAGGTGTAAACATGATTCACACTGCATGTACATGAATGAGAGTCTGGCATCTGTGTGACTGTGTAACAGCCGGAATTATAATCAGCAGGTCTTACGTACTTTTCTCAAATGGAGGCTTGAATTTTCCATCAGATGTGGGCCACAGTGAGAACGCCCCCCACCCCCACCCTCCAAGTAATAATGTAGCCTTGTGGGAAATTAATTTTCCACTTTCATTGCTTATTGTTATATGAAAAGTCTTCATAAACAGATTCCCTGCACAGCACGTTTTCCCTCAAGCTGTGTGTCATAAACAAAAACAGGACAGAGGTAGCTCTTGTCGCTACCCCATCATTTCAATGACCTTTGATCTACTTGTCAATTTTCAGGCTGAACTGACCCAGATGAAGTGTGTCGTTTGACGGTAACAATAGGCAGCCCTCAAGGCACTCAAAAACAGCAGCAACAACAACAATCCAGTTCCAGAAGTTGACACTTATTTTCTGCTTGCCCAGGACAGGGTCATTCTCAGAGGCAGGGAACACCTGGAGAGGAAGTCAGTCCATAACCCACACACTAGGCAGAGCTGCCTGCTGAGCCGTAGGCTGCCTTTAAATAATGTACTTTGGAAATAGTTGTAGTTGCTTACCTGAAACTTTGGGCGTTCCACAAGACCAAGAACGCAAATATCGTACTCGTGGTCTTGGCAAGAGCAGTCTTGCTCATTTGTCTCCCAAGAACGAACTCGGGATGTAATGAATCATGGGATTGGTCTCGGTTGGCGATGATACAACCGATGTATCCTTGATATTTGGGGTGGGGCAAAAGCGGCAACCGGGGGAGTGTGGCTGCGTCAGGGCAAGGGCGAGGCTTGTTTTCTCACACTTCTGCCCTCTTGTGCGTAAGTGGTGTTCCGAAAACTGCAATTTGCGACTTGAATCCTGATAGTTTTCGAACAACTCTGACAAGCATTTAATGACATAAGCATCTAAGGCTGAATCGCAAGCTGGCATCACACCCTTCCTGGCACTCTACCCAACAGCCCATGTTCTGTTTCGCTTTTCAATGAATGTTCTTTATGCTCTTAACAGAAGCTGAAAGGTCTTGTACTTCGGGTTTTATGCTGTATTGCATTTTCTCTTGGCCGGAACAATATCCCCACTGAACCATCAAGTGCCTTTGTAGTGTTTCATGAACAATGAGATCAGCATGAACATTTTCTTCCCAGAACAAAACAGGTTGTGCAATTGAACTGAACTCAGTCCTGTTTGGAGGCAGAACGATCATCCACGAAAGATGTTTCAACACTGCTTGTGTGGGTTACATATATATTACATTGTGGGAGCCAAATGTCCCCACAATGCAATAAAAACCTATTATTTGGATGTTGTATGGACCTCAAGGGAAACTCAATTTTATAAAAATCTTTGAATGCAATCAAAAAACTAAAAATTCCAAGTCATTTTGTTTGGCTACTTATGGTTAAGGTTAGTGTTGGGTAGGGGTTAAGGGTGTCATATTTGGGCATAAAGTCATGAGGTCACAGAAATGAATGGACAAACGTGTGTGCATGCCCCCATATGGACGACAAACTTTGGAAAACAGACCATGTGATATCATGTTTAATTTGTTCATCTGCCATGTTATGGAAGTTCCGGACTGGAACTTGAACTTGAATGAAAAGTGCCCTTAATGCATGTGTCCGGTTGAAGACGCAATACCATTCAACCAGAGGTGGGAAATTCAGGTCTAAAGAGTAAAAATCCAGACCAGGATTTTGTTTCAACCAACCCGTTGAGTATTAAGAGTCTCAATCAATTAAGAGTCACAACTAGTTGGTTGAAAAAAAATCCTGGATTTGTACTCTTTGGACCTGGATTACCCACCTCAGTATTCAACAAACGCAGGACCATTTGTCGATGTTCTTCTTGTACAATCGCCTTACACAAAAGCAAATGAAAAAGCATTTTGTCGATATAAAACGTATTAATGTGATTTATATGTGTATTTTTAATAGTGCTTGTCACAGAGCCACGTGGAACATAGCGAGGTCCATTTGGTTCCAGCAGCTCCCCGTTGTCGGCAGGTTTACCCAAATATATGGCTGAGCACAGTGTGAATCAGGATGCCTCTCTCTTCATCTCCACCAATCTGCCAGCCTCTTTTAAAAAGTGCACAGAGGCCCCGTTGCCATGGAAATCAAACCTATCACACTCGTTCCAGCAATAAGCAGACCCTGAAGCATGGGGAGGTGACATAGTGGCAGGATTTAAATTTGAGGCACACGGTTTAACAATGTTACCCCAATTTTCTCTGAGTGGCTTATTTATTTCTCGGGGGTTTGTGTTGTGATCAACAATACGTATAGCTAACTCTTCCTAGCAATAGGCTAACTCTTCCTAGCAATAGGCTAACTCTTCCAGTTGCTTGTGTCCAGCTATGCTCTTCAATGACCTAAGCAGTAGTGTTCCAATAGTCGGGTCACTGTATTCCTGGACATTGTGATCTCTGCCCATAACACAGGTGTAAAAATACTAGGTGGGTTCAACTGAAGGAAGTCTTTAAGCCAAAGGGCATCTATAAACAGGGCTGTTGTTGCTGAGCGTCCCTTGGGCCAATGTGCTTCCTCCATCAATGAAATTGTTCACCGCACTGATCGCCTCGGTCAGGTCTGGAACGGGGTAGCAGGTGGCTTGTTGCTATATCTGAACAGGCCAGACAAGGGGAAGGCAAGCCGGTCTATTTAAGGCTCCCATTTAAAGCCACGCTTTCCCGTGGACACCGTGTCACAGGCGGCCTGATGAATCCGGCGTGGTGGGGGTGCCGTCTAAGTATACACTGTTGCATAAGGCTGTTGCGGATCCGGCGGGGTGACTTCAGTGAAATCGCATTTCCTAGATGAGCAGAACGTGGTGGTTTGGTGAAAGTGTGGCTGTGGTGCTCTGAATGTGTGCGTGAATATTAGAACAATCCGAAGCCCTGAATGACGGATGGAGAACTTTAAATAAAGATTATACAAATTCCTTTCGCATCAGGTATGGCAGAGTATAAAGCTCTTTTTTTATTTTATTTTATTTAAGATTAAAAAAAAAATCCGCTTAACAAATCGGTTCACCTGCAATGGGTTGGTGCTTAATCCTGGGTTATTTTCTGCCTTGCGCCCATACTTTCCAGGATAGGCTTTGGGCCCCCCTGTAGGATAAGTGAGTGTAGAAAATGGATGGATGGATGGATGGATGGGAAATAGATTTAATATGGTCTAAGAAAGGAATTTAATTGACTAGTTTTTATTGATATTTCCCATATTTTTGAGTGTGTGGCCTATGCTTGTGATTGTAAGGTCTCTGGCTGGAGCCCTGGCCTTTATGGAACAGTAAACACTTCTCTTGGGGCCTTAACCTAACAAAAATGCTCCTGGGGTGCTGGAAAAATTGCCTTACTGATGTACTTGATCAAATAAAGGATTCAACTAATTCAACTAATAGTCTGCTGTGGGAAGGATATAGCAGTTAAATAATAGCAGGCATCTTCAGATACAGTGACATCGACAATTTTGTTATTCTCAGTTAGCACAACAGTAAAAACAGGCTACTTCGGGTTTTGGAACAAGCGAGCCCTGGGAAATGCAAAAGGGCAGGTCTGGTCAATGTGCCCATCGAGCTCCCACAATGCATTGCACCAAAGCAGCTCGGCCATGACACGCCGCGATCTTTTGCACATTCCTTCACCTACCAGGTGTGACTGCGGAAGTAAGAGTGCCCGAGGGGGGAAAAGGTATTGGGGGGTGGGGGGTCAGGGCAGGAAGCTGGCTGCCGTTGGTGGGTTTCCCCAGGGCCGTCCCACAGGCTGTGGGAGCACAGTATGTCCTGAGAGCCAGGTCCCCAAATGATGCATTTCCTTTACTTCAAATTGTGTGTAAACACAAGAGCTCATTTACGCACCCACGACAAGTCTGAGCAGACCGTGTGTGTGTTTTTTTTTATTTCATCCTCTAGGGGGCCCTCACACACTCTGGAAATGCTGGCTCTCAGCCTCCTCGTCCTCTGGGAGGGAGAAAGAGGCCTTTTCACCCATAATCTCCGCTGTTTACTCGTCTCGGCGGATGTTTACGTTGGTCGAGCTGCTGGGCTGATCGCCTGCCTCAGAGGTCCCCCCTCGCTGGGCTGCACTTCTCCCTCTGAGAGATTGATGTGGGCCATTACAGTTCCTGTGCCCACACAGATGGATCTGGTCCTAGCGTTGTGCCTGGACTCTGACCAAGCTTCTTAACTCAGGGTTACTGAAATTAAAATGTCTTATTTGACTTTTTCTGCCTTTATTAAACAAATCTTTTTTTTCTTTCAAGGGAAAATAACTAGCAATATCAGGAGTTGTATATTGTACGGGCGTATTGGCCTAATTTATCATTACAGAAAATAAATACACAAACCATTTCCTTTATTGGCATGTTCAAATGTATTTTTGAAGAAGGCAAATATTCATTATTTAACGAGTAGCAGACCCAAAAGTACACGGAAAAAAAATCGTATGACATATTCATTTTCAAATCATATAGTCACAAGGGAGGTAGATTTCAGAAACTCAGAAAGAAAATAAATTGTGAGATATATTATCCCAGAAGCCGGAAATACAACTTGCAGCTACTGCATATACCATAAGCATTAAAATTAATTCTGAAGATAATTAATTGGAGTCTGTGTGAATGTGACTGAGACATGCCTTACTTATGCTGTTTTTTGTGTTTTTTTTATTTAGCATGGAAAGAAATCAAGGTTATTTAATGAGAAAGCCCAGTACTTTCCCCATCTGCTGTACCTCTGAGGCAAATTATTTTGCGCTTGGTGAGTCGTCATAAAATGCAAGGTTTTCCCCCTATCAGAAGCTCTAAAGGGAGCTAAGTGGCTGTTACTGAAGGAGAGGAGATGACATGCTCTTCTAAACTAACACACACATGCACTGATAGCAAGCCATGGAGGAGAATGGTTATGAGGACGGAAAGCAGACCGGCTTTCTATAGGGGTGGAGCTTTGTGGGGGGGGCGGGGTTCATCTCCAGCACCACCTCGCATCTACCATCGACCAATCATTCTGAGTTTGTTTTGCATGGGATACACTACAGAAATGAATATTTTCAGTTTTACTCAAGCATTGAGCCAAGTTATACCTTTGTTTGCAACTCCAACAATTAAGTCACTGGGCTTTGCTCCGACAATTACCACTAGCCACGCAGTGACAGAATTCTCACTCTCAAACGTTACTCCATTTATTGTCTGTGTAACCAGAAATAAATTTTGTGGGGGGTCCAGTAAGCCTTATTATTATTATTATTATTATTATTATTATTTATTTATTTATTTTTTTGCTGATTATGGTGGGGGGGGTCGTCATCTGTGGGGGGAGGGTCAGACTCATAATTTTACTACCTAGCTAGATGCCTTGATAAAATTATCGGTAATAAAAATGATTATTTCACTACATAGCTCCCTTTACTAGTTGAGCAGTCAGTGCTGCGGATTTGTAATACCTGCTTAGCCACGGCTACTCCTGCTTGTTGACTGTAAACTCACGCGGCACTGCTGAGAGGGTCATGTGACTCTGCAGTGAAAGGTGAACCCAGTGCCCTCTCACCGCAACAGCCTTTTTACACCACTGGTCGTCATAGCGATACTTGCCACTGCTGTCAGGCCGTAAGGGACCGTGGTAGCCATTAAGACTGCTAGCGAAATGGTCATAGGCAGCACTTTCTTTAGCTCAAATTCTCATGCATGTCAGCCTGGTGAACTCAAGGGTTCCTCTATGGATATCCCCCAGGATCTCAAATGACCCAACTCGATGGGTTGTAAGTGATTCCAATTTTAACATTACTCAGTTCACACTCAACTCATGCTGTCTTAAACAATTTTCTTCCATAAAAAGAAAGATTGCTGAAGCGATTCAAGCTGACACTTCTAACGACCTTGTGTCAAACCACAGAAATATGAGAATATTTGCTTCAGGTGGGAACCCATTACATTAAATCATTCTCTGGCATCCGAAACCTTTAAAATATTTCACATACCTGTAAACAGCAGGTATAGCTTATTATATTCCATATCTGTTTCTAGGGGTAGCTCACAACTTTATTCGACTGCTCTCAGAGAAAATCCACTACCCCAAAAAAATTTAATCATACATTATGTGCTCATTGTAATGGAAAATGTGCTGTGTGCTTTCAGAAATATGGCACGAAAGAGCTTACTTCTGCGGCAGCACTATCTTTCCAGCACCTGACAATCGACAGATGGCCGTCATCATATTTTGCTAAAAGCTCACCCGCACCTTACACAGATTAGAGACACCAGCTTTCTCTTTAATTACAAAAAGCAAATGTTGACAGCAAGCACATCTGGGGACAATGGGTCAGTCCTTCCCTCCCATGAGAAGATAATGTTACTATCCTTTATTATATACGTGTGACATGTTTTGGAAAATGTGCATAATTAATTATAAATTCTTATTAAATATTCCAGAGACTCCTATATGTAAATTTGCTTCTGGCCGTGGGTGTTTCTGTGTTTTAAATCTCTGCTGCGCTACTGGGACCCTGACAGAGCTGCAAACTGTGAAAATGCGCAACACCAATTAATTGCAAGCTCTCGTTGTGATGAACGCAGCAAAGATGAGACAATCCTTTAGGTCACCATTCGCCTGCCGTCTGGCTTTTTCACTGCACCCTCGATCCTCTGCGAATTTCTGCCTATGCAGAAATGGAGGCCAGCGCAGTGTCCTGTTTCTGTCTGAAGAGCTCTGTGTCTTTTCTCAGGCATGCGTTAAGCCCTGACAAGGGGACCTTCATTAATGACATAGCTATCGGAGGTCATGAGTGTAACTTTCAGGGAGCGGGATTAGTTTGGGTGGTTGTCTCTTTGCAGACGCTCCCTAAATGAAAGCATTTCTATTTATGTGTGGTAATGTTCAGAGACTGGACAGTATGAAGCTGCCACGGCACACCTAGCCTCATGTGTCATTATCTGGAGACTGCAGCAAGGCACACTGTCATTGTGCTAAGGGCAGAATTATTACAACTCTGTGATCACCTGCTGCGTGTCTCTACCTGAAAAAATGTGGCCCGTCTGTTCGAGATCCCCGACTGCAGCAACTTATTATCTCCCGAGAAAGATTTAGAACGTGTCAAGTCTACTTCGGCATCAGACTTGAAGCTTTCTAAATCTGTTGCCCTGGCTTTAAAAAGAATGCACAGGGTTTTCTCTTTATACAACAACCAAGGGGGAATTCACCACATGACATATTGAAAAAATAATCTTGGAGAACAGCAGGGATATTTTTTTTTTACCTCCCGCAGATTGTTTAAATGTTTTCAGGCAGTGTGCTGGGTCCTAATTTGAGTGGCCTGTACTTTTCACTGTCTCTGAGAGAACACCAACCCTTTTCAGGACCAGGAAGAACTCAGCTTTTACAATTGCAATTTTTGGGCTAGTTGAGAAAAGATGCGATAGAAGTACTTTTAAAATGTGAGAATGATCAAGGGTGACTGCGACTAGGCATAAAACGATAATGGAGGTAATCAGAGTAACTAATATCAGTGGTACCATATTTCGGTAATACTTTCCATGAATGCCACGTCTATAGGAAGCTATGAACACGTTCATGACACATTATAATGCATTCATAAAGCATTATAAACAGGGGTTGACATAAGTGGTACGCGAGTACAATAACTAGGATAAATAGTAAGCTGTGCGGCAGTTTTCAGTCTTCACGATGCGAAAGCATACATAACCTCATGTTACCCTTATAAAAAAAAATAATAAAAGTATATTAAAATAATATTTTTTACGCCTTACGTGAAAAAAAAGTGTTTCCGTGCTTGCATACCACTTATGTCAACCCCTGATTATAAACATAGCTATATATATATATATATATATATATATACCAATATGTGAAACACCTCGCAAGCCTACAGCTAATTTAATAATATCTTTGTTTTTCAGCTATAGCCTCTTTGTATTTAAAATAATGTTTTAAAAGTTTTATGAAATGCGCATCGTATGTATATAGATATTTTGCTTTTGCTCAGCTAGTGGCTAGTGGTTAGCACTGTTGCCTCACTCCAACGGGGCCAGGGTTCGAGCCTCTGCCATGGCTCCATGTGTGTGGAGTTCACATGTGTTGTTGTGGGGTTTCCTTTGGGCACTCTGGTCCCACCCACCCCCCCCACTCCAAAAATATGCTGAGGCTCAACGGGGTGTGTGTGTCCTGAGATGGGCTGGTGCCCTATCCTGGTTTGTTCCCTGCCTTGCACTTAACCTCTGGGACAGGTTCTGAATTCCCAATGGCCTTGAATAGGAAAAGTGGTTACAGAAAATGAATGGATAGATTGTGGTCCCAGTGTCCATCGTTCCTAACACTATTTTGGATAGTTGTTTCAGTGGTTATGTAATAGTGATGCCCCCAATACCAAATTTAACAGCAACAAAGGCCCTAGATCATGACAGTTTCGGTGTAGCCAAATAAGTTGACCTAACATGGGTTAATGCTAATTTTAATGTTGTGCTGCTGACCGAATGCTGCTAATTGATACACAGGCAGAAATGTGCGCACCCATCACACGCAGTCCGCCCCTGCGCTGCCTGTACATACAGACATTCCCGATACACGCCACACACTGCGAACTGACAATTACGCAGCCGCTGTAATAGCACAGCACGCATCACCAAGCTCAAATCCCTCCACTCGGTCTAATTATCTTGTCCTCAGCTGAAAACAGACCTGGACAGCACCGCGAAAGCCATGTTCCTGGAGCTTCAGTGTGAGAACTGTCTAAATGACATGGAAATAATTAAACGGAAAGCCATCATTAAACCGAGGGGGTACATTTCCCTTGTTAGCCCCGGACATGCTGCGATTTCTGGTTATTATCAAACTGGCTTCGCAAACTCTGCCTGGCGGCTTGCTCAGTAAAAGCTAGCGATACGCAGGGCAATGGTGTGCATGTTCTTAATGTGGAAAACCGTCAATAAAAAAGCGCCATCAAGATGGAGCCGTCGGCAGACTGCGAAGGAAGGTAATGATGTACTGAGACCTGCTCTGATCTGACTGCCAGATGACTGCCAGCAGGTAAATGTCAAGGCAATAACATCGTGTTCACTTTTAAACACATCAAAACCTGATGAGGGAAGTGAGCTAAACTTTGTCCGAAGGCAGTTGAGAGGCGGGGTTCCCCGTTTCTGAGTGCGTAACATACTCGTGTTGTGAGAGAATGCGTGTGGTAACCCTATTTGTCAAGTGGGACAATAGGAAGATTAGGCCGTAACAAGCACTGTTATCAACTCGGGCCAGTCCACTGGATAATGCTGTATGCTGGCAGACGGTACCCAGCTAGCATCTATTCGCTCTCATTAGCTCATCTGGCCTCGTAATAAGGGAGAGAATTCGATGCCATAAATGAGATCGCTGTTCCTGAACCGAAAGTCATCATTGCCATTAAGCGATGGCATCTGGGCCTGGGAAATGTATTCTTCATCTCTGAACGCGCGCACCGCACACCCGAATGAGATGTAGAATGCGGCACGTCCAACTACCCAGCCATCGACATCTCCTGCAAAATCGCCCATAAATCTCTCAGATCCACTTCGGCCATGACGGTTCATTAACACCCAGCAGCCGAAAGGTGTGAGATTAGCAAGTCAACACCTTTTGCAGTAAACAACACACAGTAATACCAAGAGCCAGAACAGCTCCTATGGGCACATAACCCACTCTGTCACGCTGTCATTACCCATAATCCAACACTCCCATTCCCTGCCACTTGCTGTTCCTGTTCCTCTGACTGCACACATTTCCCCCTCCAGCAGAGGCTCAAATGGTGCCCGCTGGGATTTACCACTAACCCTCCAGTCAGCAATAAGTAAGGTACCATAAACAGGCGCTCATTATGCTCAAGCTGATGAAAACTAGCTACACAGGTGACTGCTCTCTGCTGCCCCTTAAATACCCACAGGGGCTGTTTGCTGCAAAGTCCCCGTTTCACACGCTAATATCGGTGCCTCAGACTGCTAAAGCATTTCAAATTTTTAAATGTATAAAGTATAAGGAATGCCAGTTTGTTTTCCTGTCCTGAAGCGCACATGAGCCAGGAGACACCACCTCTTTGAGGCGGCCTCAAACCATCAGAATCATAGACTCTTTCACAAGGAGGCTGCCACTTTGCTTAAATTGCCGGGTGACAGACAAACTCCGTCTGACCCCGTTTCCCTGCTTACATTTGAGGCTTGTTAACGTCTCGCTCTCTGAGCCTTAACTTCAGCTTTATGGCTCTGTTTGTGTTCTTCTGCTTGAGTGGTGATGACTCAGAGTTTTCTGGGGCTCCATTTATTGAGAGAGGACGCTCGCTTCAGGGGATTCACTGCCGGATTACGCGGCTGCCGCTGCGCGGTGACGGTGGCTTGGTGTGAGACTCTCCGCTGTCCTAACATCAACAAAAAATCATGTGAGGGATGGATGGATGGGTGGGTGCATAGAAGGGTGGAAGAATGGACAGATGGATGGATGGGTGCATATAAGGATGGAAGAATGGACAGATGGATGGATGGATCTTGGCGTAGGATGTCATCAGCCAAAAGAATGGCACAACTAGGGGAAATGAATACAGGAAGTGACATCATCACTGCTGAAAGTGCACCACTACTAAAAGATACAGGGTCCTCTTGTTTTGAGTTTTATTTAATGGTTTCCCTGTAGTTCCTGTAGTTCTAGCTGTGAGCACTTGCTGTTAAATCAAAAGGCCCACAGTCGCACAAGGAAATAAATGCATTACATGCGCTGGGTGAGTCTCACTTTAGCTGATCTGTTTTGGAAGCAGCTGTGATTTGCGTCATGTCAGCAGACTGAGGCTGAAATTGTGACAGGTGGAGGGGGCGTGTGGGGGGGGGGGGGGGGGGGGGATACAGGTTGTTGGAGAGATGATACTACCAGTCCTGGCAGCTTCCTTTTCTGGAAGAAAAACTCCAGC
>JAODKM010000042.1:11245323-11265636 GCA_026780845.1 Petrocephalus sullivani
GGAGGAGAGAGGCGGGGGCGGGACGGGGAGGGGGAGCGGGGGGGGGGGGGAGGGAGGGAGGGGGGGGGGGGGGGGGGGGGGGGGGGGGGGGGGGGGGGGGGGACTGTCTGAAAAAGCGAGGAACAGGAAGCTGGCCTTTTGTATGGTTTCTGCTTCTTGGCTGAACTGTGCTAGAGAGGAAAATCACCTCTGTGTGGGCAGAGGGAAAAAAAACAAAAAACGGTAAATTTAAAGTTGTCAAAAATGAACTCCTGCTACAACTAATAAATTAAACCAATTGAAAAGTCTACTGGCTATTCAAGAATAAATGAAATTAAAATAAACTTCAATACATAGACAATAAAATTAACAATATAATAATATGATTATTGTTTTTTATTACACTATTAAATATTATTGAACTATTGAACTGAACCACAGTCTAACATGACACGTCTAGGAAATTCACTAGATTACAGTTTCAACTGGAAGTGGTTTTCTGACTCAGGGAATAAGGGAATCGTATTTATCTCTTGTATCTGGGGACCAAAAGGATCCAGTGACCTACATTCTACAGCCAGAAGGTTCCACCAAGTTGGCCTCTAAACCACAATGTCTTTTAATGATACATATAAGCATTTGTCTGTATCAGATGAAACACATACTCACCGTTTAGTGGTGATGTATTACACACCATTCGATAGCATCAACAAAATGTAGGTATGAATAAAAACATTGTGCTATCTCTGGCCTTAATGACTGAATCAGTGCGTCATGGAAAACTCTCGACTAATTTCCGTTACGGCCACTGGTATTGTGTTGCACAGCTTAATAAACCTACAGTAGAGCACGGGAGTGCAGTGGCCTTGCCCTAATTCTTTGTTCCAATTCATCCCAACAATTATTATTTTTATTTTATTTATTATTTTTTTTGTGGCTGAGGTCAGGGCTCTGCTCTGACCACATCACCGTGTCCTCACCTAAATATATAGGCCATGTTTTATAGCAATCTTTCTGCAAAACAACCATGTACACCAAGCAAACGTAGAGAAGGGCCATACCGATCAGGCCAAAGACAGGAATCGAACCCACAACCCCAAAGGTGTGAAGCAGTAGTGCTAACCACAGAACCAGCTTGGCAAAAGAGCGCTTATCTTTGTCAAACCAAGGAGAACAGATCACAATAGTCTTTAAGCGCTTATGGAGTCTTTAAGTACCGTAAACTTAAGTAATGTAAGTCGCACTGACTTAAGTAATGTGAGTCGCGTCTGCCACAAATATGGGCCTATTATGGGCCTATGGGCCTTTTTCGAATATGGGCCTATTCCTATAATTTTATGGTCTTTTTCACAATATTAGGTACCTTTGCTGCATGCACCGTCATTAAAAGTAAACTACGGAAACACACCATTGAATCTTCTAAACTAACTTAATCTGAGCATTGAAAGCAGCCCACTGGCAGGAATACATTCCTGTAGATATTACAGAAAAGACTGCAGTCTATTTTTTTTTACTGTATCCTCATTTAAACTCTTCTCGCTGAATAGATGCCTTTCAGGGAAAGAAATGGAAGGCTCCACATATTTGGTTACCTCTCTGTTGATGCTTAGAGATCAGATGCTCCAGTGGACATTTCCAGTACGTCTGAACAGACTGCTAAGAAGCTTTATTTTGTTTTATGTACCTTGGGTGGGTGGGGGCAGTTAGATACCCCCTTAGTCTGTGTTTTGTAGAGCTGAACAGCTGCACGTTAAGCTTAGCGAGTTTCTTCAGGGGATTTCCATGGCGGTAAGAGACTTTGGCAGAGATTATGCGTGACATTTCCTCACAGACGGTCGTGTTCCTTTTTTCAAGAAGAGTAGAAGTCCCACCTATTTATATTTGTCTCCACCCCCCCCACCCCCACCCCCCCAAAAAAAAAAAAAGGTCTGGCCAAGGATGTTTGTGCTGAAGCTTGGCTCTGTTGGACATCAATGAAAGCTCTGTTCTACTGTCACGGGACAAGTGGCACATACCATCAAAGCATTGAGTTAGCGTGAATGCAAAGCCCTCTGCAGCACCGTTGTGGAAGCACTTATAGCGGGTAACACGCAAACCAGAAAGGGGATTGCGACACTGCTTTATCGCATCTGGAAACATCCGTCGTCTCTTTCACGTTGTGTGCTGGTTATTAGACTACGCTAATTGGCTGATTACAAGCTTGCTTTTGGAAATGAGAATGCTGAAATGCTTGGTAGCACTTTACTTAAAGCTGTCATTACACTGCATTACACATACCTTCATAATGCATTATAATGCAGTCATAGAGTATTATAAACCTGGCTAAAACTATTTAGAAAAAGGCTTAATACATTATAGTCATGAATATTATGCATCATGACTGCTCTTTGAAGGTCTATAATACACTATAAACACCTTAATAATACAACACAAATCATCCTTAATTCTTATTCTGACCATTATAATGCGTTATGAAGGTATTTATGGTGCATTATATATGACACCTTCATAGAGCATTCATAATGCATGACAAACATGGATATAATGTATTAGGCCTTTTTAAAAAATAATATTTATAACCCTATTTATAATACTTTATGAATTACCTTTCCCAGAAGCACTTGGTTAGCACTTCCAGCATTGTACTCATAAAAAAACGTATTTCCCAGCAGAGTTTTAAATAAGTTATATAAGTTATTAGGCTTTATGAATATGGGCTTCATAGAAAGTGTCACCAAATGTTTTTCTTCGTGTGTTTCTTCCTAAGGCGTGATTTACAGCCACGCTGACGATGGCTTAGCGCGGATGGTTATATCAATGGCACACACGTTTCCTGAGGGTTGTCATAGATACATGTCTCAATATAGCACAATGCAGACATCCGTCTTTGAAATATACTTATGCACTGATGAGCATGTGGCCTGCATCGCTCCTTAAAATTGTATCACATTCACACAAAGAAAAATCTCGTGACATCATATCGTAGAATGCAAATACTGAGTCTGACAATCTATCCAGCTTGTTAATCCTCGCTTAAGGTATTTTGCAAGATAATGCTGGAGCTAAACATTTGGTTTAATGACAGATATTAACTTTATTGTCTATTAGATTTCATACACGGAGCATTCAGAACACTGAGTCATAACCTTGGTTTATTGCAGCACTCTTAATTTTATCTCACAGTGTTGCATAAAGGGATTTAAGGTTCATAGCTCACAATAGCACAAAGTAGCACGTTTCTACAGCTAGACACTTATGGGAGCTATGCACCCTGACCCAGCAGAGGCCAGGGCAATGTCATGGTGCTGGCACTAGATGACCTTCTTCTTTCTCAACTGATCAGCAGCCCAATGCCTACAGAGAACCCAGATTATGAGACCCAGCTAGTCCTAGCCTGCCAAATTACATTGTTGGTCAATTTTTTTAATATCACAAAAACCTGGAATTTCAACAGAGGGCTGTATACTTTTGTATAGGCCTTGTAAAAAAATACACAGGAATATACATATATGAATTCCAGTAAAATATGCAAATCAGAATACTGGCAGAGTTTAACTGCAGTGACACTCGAGGCTGTCATGCTCCTGGGCTGGAGAGAGTTGTGTGAAAATTACTTCTTCGAAATCTTTATCTCCTTCTTCCCTGTAAGGCGGAGTTTACAGCATTCAGAGAAAGGTCCACTATAAAGATACAACAGCCTTTTTGTCTGTTCTCATATAGATAAAGTATAGACTTCAATCTCGTTGTTTTCACTATAGTGGTTCGTAGTTCCACTGTCAGTAGGCAGTGTACTGCCTCTATATAGTCTCTGCTACTGTGCAGTCCTACTTCATTCACTGATGGCTGATTAGATGTTAAGATGCAGATATAGGAATATACGTTTTTACAGGCATCAGTGCAAAAGCAGGCTGTATTCATGCCCCTGCATATAAATATCCAAGCAAGTCTCTGATTGGTCAGCCTGGCACCATTTCTTCCTGGGGAGATATCACCGGTGCACCATGTTAAAACTGATGTTTATAATAATAATCATCAGCAGATTGTGTAGCACCAGCAGCATATCACAGGCGGGGGACATATGCATCTAAAAGACCTTCTGGGGGTCCCCCAGGACTGGGCTGAGAAACACTATCCAAACCTAACCAGACACGAGGGTTTTTTGCTGCTCATTACCGGTTTAATTGTACAGCAACTGTGAAAAAAATGGAACTGAAGTCACTCCAAGAAAAAATGACTTGACCTTGTAGCACCTAACAGGACACATACCTCACATTCACACCCCCCCCCCCGTCCCCCGTTTGGAGCACCCCTGCTGTATCCTTTTTATCCTAATATGACCAGCAGCTTAATCAAAGTCAGTCAAGTGTCATTACCTGCTGCACATGCTGGCTGAAGACTGGTGATCAATCACCATGAAGATATGACTGACTGAATGAATCCTGCCTCCTTGCCATTGTTCTAACATCTTCTGGCTCACAATGTCTTTGACAGTATTTACATTCGATGCAGCCCCTGCATGTATATGTCTTATTGTTGTTTAGATATGAGGATCTCAAGCACATTCTGGAGCAGTGTTTATTTCCTGTAAACTCTCTGTGTCACAAGATTATATACCTTCAATACATACATAAAAACAGCTTTGTTACTTCAATGAAAAGCAAAATTGTCAAGACAACAACTTTTATGTTATGCTCAGCGAATGGCAGCTATAATTTCCCTGCAGATCAAACTATGTGGCCTATTTCTGTATCGCAACAGCCCACAAGCAAAACTGCTAGCTGTCTAGAGTATTGTTTGGAATATGAAGGCAAAAGTAAAAACAAAGTTATTCCCAGTAGTATGAATCACAATGCTGAGGTACAGAATGCTTTGAAATTAGGATGATATATTTCAAATGGTCAACTGACACCCCTCGTGGAGAATCTGACACAATCTCCCTGACCTTTTTGACCGCACGATAATATAACCCCCACCACCCACCTCCATCCACCACGGGTTTACCGGACATTTACACATATGTCAGGAATAACGCTCCGGCCTGCAGCATTCCATCAGAGATCGAATGCCAGCCTTAAGATCCTTCCGATCCAGGCGATGACTGGGGTCTTGGGTCAGAAATCATTGAATTTGAAGGAGATGACTGGGGTGTCTGTAAAACAATTTACAGCACGTCTCAGTGAAATGTCTTTAAAAAAAAAAACCCATTCATGATTCTCTACAACTTTAGAATTTATCTAATGGTGTCCTGTGATGGACTGACATCTGATTCAGGATGCCTCCTACCTCGTGTCCCTTGCCTCCTAGCATCCAGCCACTCCGTGGCCCTGTATTGAATAATTGGTGTTTCGATAATGGGTGGATGGTCACATTTGTTGATGAGGTTTCGTGTCTGGTCTCCCCGGCCAGCAGCTGATACCAAGTGGCAGATCTGCCCGAGCATTGCAGATTTGTCCATACCAGTTGCGATTGAGTGATAAGGTCATGCGGATTCAACTGGATTTTCCACTAGGCAAGTCAACAAAGACGAGGACACTTCTATTGCGCAACAGCTTATCAAGTTACTAGTACTATATGTACACTGTGACACACATAAAAAGTCTTACTAAACGCCTCTCCAGGAAGCAATTATCAATAAGGAACAATATTATATATAAAAACCCGAACCATACCAAGAATTTTTGCGAAGCCAGGTCCCAGGAAAAGGTCAGAATTGTAACACAGACCATTGTGACAGGGTGTTATGATTGTAATTAAATGGCAATAAACAGCAGATATCACCCTGAGGAATGTGGATTCGATTCTCATCCTCAGCTGAATGTGTGGAATGTGTTCATGTTGCCCCTGCATTCGTGTGGGGCTTCCTCTGGTCTCCTCCCTCAGTAACAAATCAAGCAGTTCTGTGAATCAACACCATTAAATTCCCTGAGCACGTTTTGGAATGTGTGAGGTTGCCCTACAATGGGCTGACATCAGGGGCAGACTAATTTCTCTGGGGCCCCTAGGCTGACATGGGTAAGGGGGCCCTGAAGGGGGCATTTGAGCTTAAAGAGAAAGGAGAGGGCATTAAAAATGATGGTACATCAATAATATGCAAATCAATGAGAGGGGGGCCAGAAGTAACATTTACCGACCAGGGCGGGGCTTGGAGCACTGTTGGTAAAATTTGCTGACCAAGACGAGGGGGGTATCATACCCATGGATCGACTGGCCAAATTTAAGATATATTTCATTATTGTAAATCATAATATTTCAACAGAAATTGTTATATAAATGGTTTGTAGTGGATATTTGATCTACATTTTTTCTTACTAAAAAAAAAGTGGAGAGCAGTAGGGGGCCTCTTAGAGTGCCCCCCCCCCCATATTCCACCCTTACTGGCATCACATCCAAGGTGTCCCTTACCATGTGCCATGTGCTTACTGGGACAAACCCTAAGCTTGTCACAACTCTGTTACAGGTCAGGAGTTAGGAAAGCTATGTGTGGGTGAGTTAAGCAAATTAATTATTTACATGTACACAAGATTTCCATAGTACATGATGTTCCAAAATCTCACCCTTTTCACACTTTCAGGGCAGCAGTAAACTAGAAACAACATTTGCAAAATTCATTTCTGCTATGAAGTAACTGTAAATGTCAACACATCAACAGAGTAAATCCAGAGGAAACAGCTAATGCTTTCCAATCATGGTCCTGTTGAGATATGATCTATTGGAGCTTCTGTAGATGTGCTCTGCAGATACGCCACAAAAGGTTTCATGGTCTTCTGCTTTCGCCGAAAGTTATTACGGAAATGTCTCACCAGCGGAACGTTTCTGCTTTTTCTACTTCCATCCTTTTGTCTTGTTTATCCCTTTTCTCTGAAGCCCACTGCTGATCCATTCAGTTTGAGGAAGGCTGGCCATAATTAATATAGTAAATCTATTCATCTATTCAGCCGGGCATCTACAAGTTGCTTGTGCTTCATGGTAGCAGCACAACTAGCAGATCAGGCCACATCTCTGTCTCATCATAGCCACAGACTCCAGCTCTTCTGCGGAAAACCCAGGCATACAATCCTCTGAGCTTTTAATTAATGCAATAAAGCTTTAGTTCTTGGTACTGCTATCATATTTATCCATAGCACTATTCTGAATTCAGACTTCCTTTTTTGCATTTTGCATTTACCTGTTCTGAAAGTGTTTAAAATTCCTGTCTCCAGGTGCTAGACTAAAGTCGTTTATGCCACTGGGGTTTTAATTGGTGCAAATCTTGCTGCTGGTGTTTTAAGCTCTCTAAATTGCAATTTGTGCAAATGTGCCCCTTATTATAACCGAGTCTGAGTGCAACACTCACGGCAGTTGCTGTCGATCCATGCGCACGCTCCTTCCAAACTGCGCCGGGCCCCACCAAGGCTTTAAAAGTCCATTCTCTATGGACCCACGGGCAGTCTCTTGAGTTACTGGGTTGCTATGCCATGGCAACAGTTAGCATTAGCATGCATGCTTCTTCCGCAACCTCCCCGGGGGTGTCCGGAATGCTGCATCCCTCCAGCCTGGAATATTTATGAGTCGCTTGCATTTTTGTGCTTGGTGGCATTAAAGAGTTTCAGTCTGTCTGGGGGTGTCTGGCAGCAGTGCGCACAAAGGAGACCATGAGACGAGGGTGGTCTCGTGGGTGTGTTTTGTGTACGCTGACTTGCATAGGTAGAGGTCGAGGGGAGAACAGGTGCGCGAGGCATGCGGCTAGCACGCGCTAATGAGCAGCGTGGGAAATGTGCAAAGTTCCTTAAAGCTCGCCGCTGGCCGCGCATGCAGATAAGCTGCCACTTCCAGGAGCCCGGGATCACGACCCAGAACAATGGCTTTGAAAGGGGCTGCAAAGGACTGGCTCGAACCTCGCCGCATGTTAAGTGGGCAGGGGCGGGGAGTAATCCGCCAGCGAGATTCGCCGCTCCTTCTCCGCTCCGTGAGGTGAGACGGAAGGTCCTGGCTGGCCGCGAGGTTAAAATAGGACTCTGCGGGAGCAGAACAGGCAGAGATAAGATCCTCCCGTACCAGCCGGGGCTGCTTAGAACATAGACTGTGAACTTCACTTTAGTATCAGCAGAGTTCTGGTTGGTGTACAGTGGTCTGGGGTCTATATGATGGTCTGGGGTCTATATAACCATCCAAAGCTATACAGGCAGCCTCTGGGTTAAGAACATCCAATTAAGGCAACCCATACTTACAACCGGACTGCCAAACCCTATGATATTATAGATTCGGGTTAAATACAATGGATCGTAATAACAAACGCACGCACAACTTCGTAGCGTCCATCGGCTCGAGGTGCAGTACAGCACTGTATGCTGCTACTTTTATTATTACTGCATAATTATTGCTATTATTAAGTGCGGTATTCTTCCATCTACCTACAAATTCGACTTAAAGTTAGACTTAGGGAATGGATCTCGTTCGTAACCTGGAGACTGCCTGTACAGTAAATATAAGCTGCTGTCACTAGCAATCATCAGCAAGACAAAACATGACCTGAAGGCCCATCTCTTCCAGGAAAATCTCGTCTAATCTAATCCTACTGCTGATTTTATTTATATAGCTTTTCTGGCGTTGAGTTCCGATAACGTTCGTATAGTGCTCACTTTCACAGCTGCCGCGCACTTCTTACTGGTCACTCACTGGAAGCTTATCCTAACAACGACTGCCTCCTAGACAGCCGAATGTTTGTTTTGTATTATATGCTTCATTCGACAGATAAATAAACAAACATATAAATAAAGAAATATGATCTGATGGTTAAGGGCATTGTAATCTGAGTGCAATTTGTAATCTCGAGCCGTTTAATTTACTTTGTCAAGATACTTGAGCTGACATGCTTCAATAAACTCATCGTTTAAATAAAAGAGGAGTTAGTTTAAATGGCATTGTCATGTAAACAAAAAAATAAGGTTGTCCTTTACTGTTGGAGACAGATAAACTTTGGTCAAGTACAAAACTCCTGTGAGTGGCTCAGCTGGTAGTTTGATAAGATGAAGCATATATATGCATGTTACCCAAAGTATTTGTAGCCTCCAAATGCGAACAAAGCTAAACCTTTTGTGGTCTGCATTCTGGTATGAATAATGTTGTTAGGAACAAATGTGACTTCCTCAGGGATTCGGGTGAAGGGGGTGTAAGAATGACTGAGCAGTTGAGGTTTGTTCTCAAATTAATGATCCAAGCAATTTTTCGAGTGCTCCCATGCGAAGCAAACTTCACACTGTTGTGAAACTGATTTAATATTTCATTTTTTTTTTACACCTGGTGCACATTTTCAGGTTTAATGTTGTTTGTGGGGATCTTCAGTCGTTTTGAACTGCAGTTGAATGTAGATGTTTCAGATGATCTGTTTTGGTTGCAAGTCCTTTGAAGATTAAATGTGAGTAGGAGCCTGGAAAAAGACATGAAATACCCAAGACAGGATATAATGAGTCAAGGCAAGAGGAGTCCAGTCTCAGCAGGCTTTTTTCTGATGCAATTCAACATCATTTTTAAGCCTTTTAGCCAATGCATTCATTCTCTGTAAAGTGCACTGCGGATACATTTTAAAGGTGCTATTTCTATTTTACTTTTTTGTTATGTATGTACTCTGATCTTTGTATTTTTGTCCTTTTTCATGCTTTCTTCATTAGGATATTAACATTTGAGCAAAGGATGTTTGTTATTTTTAGTTTATGCAATAATTCCGCTGGTGTAGCCACACGACAGATACGGCCTAAACCTTGTACTGTGGCCTTGGACCGTTAATGAGAAACCGGCCTTTCTCATTGGCCGTACCGTGGCCTTGCTGATCTGATCTGGAGGGAGGACATGATGTCATTCTATTGTTTCAGGGCGTCGCTCCTGAGAGCTCACACTGTGGCCACGTGTCTAGCTTCTCCTTTTACCCATACATCCCCAAATGACAGACTCTCTCTCTTTCCCTCATGTGCATATATATATATATATATATATATATGTGTGTGTGTGTGTGTGTATATATATATATATGTATATGTCTGTATATATATATATGTATATGTGTGTGTGTGTGTGTGTGTGTGTGTGTGTATATATATATATATATATATGTGTGTGTGTGTGTGTGTCTGTAATGATATTTTATAAGCATTTAGAGGCTGCTTTGAGGCCCTTGTGCCAGTACATGCAGTTCCCAGGTTATAACACCCCTTATATAAAAAATCTGGGTTACATACAATGGTGTGTTATAATGAACACACTCATTACTTTGTGACGCACGTGAAAACATTGCACGGTTTCAGCGGTTTGTAGGCTCAAGGTTTTTTCATTACTGTATAATAATTATTATTTTTGTTAGGTACTGATCCGAGCTGCACCCAGATGAGCTCACTCTCCAATAGGAGTGCATCTGTGTGGTTACAAAAAGAGTGAGGGATTTATGAGGGTGGACAGGCACCCTGTCCTATTATTATCCACCCTCCCACCCAGGCCCTTGGCCCAGATGCTTTATGATTGATGTTTGCCTCAGACCAGTGAAACAATCAGGTGTAACAGACACACTGTCACTTCAAACGGCATACCAATAAGATCTAAACCTGAAAGACTGGTATTTGCCCTGGCTTTAAATTGGACATTCCTAGGAGGGCCTTCAGTGAGACCCTACACAAATAAGACACTGTTGTTGTTCAGATGCAAATGCAAACACCCATCCATTTTCTGAAACCACTTGCAGGGGGTCCAGAGCCCAGCCCACCACAGGTCACACTTGGTAACTCCAATTAGTCTCAGTATGTTTTTGGGCTGTGGGGGGGGACACCGGAGTACCCAGTGGAAACCCCACGATGACATGGGGAGGACATGCAAACTCCACACACGTGGAACCCGGGCAGAAACTCGAGCCTGGGTCCCAGAGGTGCGAGGCAGCAGTGCAAACGCCGCACCACCATGCCATCCTCTCAAGTGGCAACATTTATTATTTAATTCTTTTAAGGTTTTGAATTCAGATCATTGTATACTGTTCAAATATTAAAACATTCCAACTAGCAATCTTTTTCACCAGATGACTGAATCATTATAGCTCATTATAGAATAAAAAAGTACATGATATTCTACTTTGATCCTTACATGAAGTTTCTGTTCCAATAAACGTATTGAGGACACGACTTCTCAAGAGATCGTGGTTTTTGCCCATTTCTGTTTACAGCCATCAAGTATTGGATCATATGAAACTCTCCATTAAATTCTGAAGTAAATCAGTTAAATCTTCCCTAACAAAGATGGTGAATTGGAATGAAGAGACCATATTAGCATTATTTTTTATTTTCATAAATTACATCTGTACCATTTTTCATGAACTGTTCTTCACAGGCATTATATAACCAGAAATAACCCTAAGCGCCATTTGTGCTTTGAGCCATGACCTCATGCAGAAACTTCCTTGAGTGAGAAATATGTGTAACATTATTATCATATTTGGACTTGCAGTTGATTGCTGCAGTTGTATCTAACGATATTGTTTGTAATGGGACTACAATTGAATTGCATGGCCTCTGGTTAGCACAGCATCGATTCCTGGATGTTCAAATTGTCAGTTCTGTTTTTTATATATTTTTTTCGGATTAATGATTACCTGTGCCTTGTGAGCAGCGAATACATAAGAATGTTCTTTGTTTGCTCACTATATTACTGCTATTGTATGTTTATTATATACCAGGAAGGACTTGCAAGGGAACTGGTCAGTGGGGAGAGTGAATTCAGGGCAGTTTAAGTAAGACTATTAACAAAGGACTGATTGGGGTGACATTAGAATGCTGTATAAGCCATGTCTAGGCTTCTCTTTACATTAAATTTATTGATTTAGGAGACAATTTTATCTTAAGTGATGTGCAGCTGAAAAGCAGTACCAGCCAGGCCCTGGAGTAATTGGGGTTGAGGTTCTTCTGCTCAAGAGTTCAAAGGTGAAATCACTCTAGCAGCCACAGAATTTGAACCCGTGACCTTCAAATTGCTGACACAGAGACCTAACCTGCAGAACCACACAGCACCTTGGCTGACGGTCAGTGGGCCACCCTGAAAATCCACCTGTGTTCAGCACCTGGCCCAGTTCTGCAAAGGTCAGACTCATTTGATTGAGTCATCAAGACAAGAGAAGAAACCAGAGCTCTCCTCTCTGTCTCTCACTAGACGTCACGATTAGGTGTTTTCCTTTCCAAGGGAGGTCAAATAGGCCCCCAGGGGCTAACAGGCCCAGGTCCCAGTTTCCCATTTTTGTCTTTCCAATGCCTCACTGAGCCAGACCAAGATAAAAAGCAGACAGAAACGAAACAGATTTTATTAACTCTGAGGCCCTGTTCCATGCTGTCAGTGGTAATCTGTAGCAGCTAGGAGTGATGCCTCACCTGCCTTATGATGAGTCAGAGGAGGAGCACAGCAGCATGCGTGTGAGGATACGTGTGAGGATACGTGTGCTCTGCCTAGTGTCCCTCTTCACGCACCATTACACTTTTACAACGGGACACCAGATGCAGCTGAAATGCATGGGTTTTTGCATAGAGTATGTATTTCCTATTCTTTTGCATATTTCATTAATATTATAGCAGTTCCACAGCTTTGCTCTCAGTGATATTTCAGATATTATGATTATTGTTGTTGTTCTTATAATAAGAATAAGTGTAACAACAATAATATTGGCTATTATTATTATTATTATTACTACTACTAGTACTATATCTGTATCTTGGTTAATGTATACCTTATAATTACAGACTTTAAGATAAATGTCAGGATTCTGGTACTTATTGGAAATTGCAGTTGTTTCTGTCTCCCTATTTTGCATAGGACTAATGTGCAATAGCAGGATGGCGCGTTCAACAAAAACCTAGATAATGAAGCACTTACTCTTCATAAGAAGGTGTTTTTGCCGAGTCTGTTATGCTTTGGTAACTTTGATAACTTAATTGTTGTCTTTTGAAACCAAAATGGATGGATGTTTGCAACTATGAGCCTTAAACATCTTAAAAATCTCCTTTATATTTTTCAACTTTTATAGGGGAAAAAATGGATTTGGACAAGTTAACAATAAACAACAAACTGCGGGTAGGCGGACTGTTTCGTTCAATTCCACATTAGCTACGGTTTCTTTCAGAGTGGCTTGGTCCCATTACAAGAGTTAAATATCGCAGGTTATATACATTTCACTGACACATGATATAGCCATACATTTCTCTTTGATTGGTCAAAAATGGTTTCCCCCACATTCTATAACTTGTTTCCCCTTAGGAACCTAATGTGCTTACTTAAGCTCATGACTTTAAGTGACTCTTGACTTTTTGACCCCACTAACCATTATGCAATGCTTCCCAATTTCTTCAAATAATCAGATCTTTAGCGTAATATCTGTCTTGGACCCTGGACATTATATTTAGTCTGATCTTGCCCTTTTGCTGACCATCTTTCTATTTAGCAAGCTGGACAGACTATACACCCACCCTAGTGATATCAGCAGTTTCCAATATATGATATATTTTTCTGGGTAATTGCTCAATGTTAGTGAATCAGTCAACCTCATGATTTATGCATATACAGTATAAGTTCATTCACCAAATCACAAAGTTGCATCACTGTCCAGATAAATGCCATATGTCAGCTAAATGCCATATATCTAAATGTACTCCAATCTTTTAAATAGAAAACATAAAATACAGTGATAGGTGCAATATCTACAAAAACACATTTTTTGCATTCAGCTGACAAAAGAATATATAGTAATTAAACCATTTTCCACAATGCTGATCTAGTCATGGTGAGGGTGGATACTGTCCTTGAAACACAAGGCACACAATCACACCCTATGGAGAACTTAGAAACACCATTTGTAAACCACATTGTTAACGTGAAAGTGATTAATGGTCATTGTTGGCACACCACAGCAGAGTGGGTCCTCTGCATCTAACCCAAACGTGACGGAGCAGTGAGCAGATCATTCAGTACCTGGGGAGCAGGTGCTTGGGGGAGGGGTGGGCAACTTGCTCTGGGTACCTCTATGGTAAAAGTGCGCTTTCATAACCATTAGGCCTATTGTCCTAATAGTTTATTATCCTATTGTCTCAGTGGACCTGGAGTAACCCTGTAACAAACAAGGATTCCGGAGTGGGAATCATAGCCAATGTGCTACCTCTACTATCAGTTTTAGTTAATTTCCTTACGCTGATAATTTGGTGCAAGAAATACGGGCCAGTTATTCAAGAAAAACACGCTCACACATCCTTAAGGTAGTATCAGCCTGTCTTTGAACTATGGGAGGAAACATGCAAGCTGAACACACATTAGCACCGAGCCGGGAACCAAACTCCCGGCCCTGGAGCTGTCAGCCTGCTGTGCAGCTGCCACGCTGCTCCGATATAAAAATGCATGGTTTAGTGTGTAGCTTTTGTTGAAACAGAGGTCAGGACTACTGTTAAAATGAGCCATTGTTCGCCCAACAACTTCATATTGTTATTCCAGCTTTTGTGTCACTGTATACCGTGGATTGTGTATCGATGGTATGACAATAAAGACCGACTTGATTATGGGAGAGCTCAGATTTAATATATCTCACTTTAATCTCCTTTGTGTTCTTATTATTCCCAGAAGCTGTTAGAGGAGCAATCCTGCAATGCCATGCCACCTGCTTCCTACAGCACTTCTTGGAATTCAGGCAGTTAAAACAATAAGCTGATCTTTGAACTCTACTGATAGAGTACTTATATTCCAGAGTAGCAGCACTGGAGCATTTGCAAACTAGAAATTATATTTGAGGGATTGGGATTAAATAAAAAAATTTAATTCAATCTTTAACCATTGAACATTGACCCTTTTTTTAATTTACATGACGCTAAACTTTTATTCACAAAGAATAAACATTCAAATGTATCTGAGCTTCTCCCGACCGGTACAACAATTCTTCACTGTTACCGTTTATTGAAAGAGAGAAAGGGAAATAATTTTTCAACAGTACTGGTGGTTTAAATGAAAGCATCCATTTTAATAGGGCTTATTTAACATTCCTTAGCTTAGCACTCTAACTTGACTCTAACGCTGAAAACAAGCTGCACCTACAGTGTCCGCTGGCTTCCCATTTTGTGAGAAACTCCTCTGTTCACCTTCAGCATGGCCAGTCCTGACAACCCCTGGTTGGTCATGCTTGATCTTGGCCATGTCTGAAGTCCCTACATTTCAGAAAACAACCGCTCACAAGCACAGGTTGTGACAGCCAAAGTCAAAAATAGCTTGAGCATATACCTCATGCTTGTCTGCAGAGAAGCGTCCCTGGCTGGTTGGAAGAGTCTGTCCAGATGTATTTGCTCTCCACCTGACCTGCTAACCAGCCCAGATACTGAGTGAAACTTAGCGGTCTGAGTCAGCCTGAAGAAGTACTTCTTCTACAAAAAATAACTACTTGTGAATACAATTTTATCCAGAAGGCTTTTATACATTGTAACGCTTTTATACATTATACAAATAGGGTGTAATACTGTGTGTAAAGTTTACCATCATTTACAGTACATACTCAGTCATACTTTTTACAGTCCATTAGCTACACTTAATTAACTCAATAACAGGGTCAACAACTCAAATTAATAGCTGGTAATAGCTGTTATTAATTCCATTACCACACCCCACCCTCGTTTTCAGGCTGTTTATCAGCCATGACAGGTAGCCATCTACACTTAAACAGCTGCTTACTGAATGTGAAATGGGAATCCTAGGATGGACAGGAGCTCAATCAGCTGCAGAAATGCAGGTCAAGAGTGCATTTTACGCGTGCATCCGATGGTCAAAAGATCAGGCCAGTCGCATTTACAACAGCGAGACGTTGCTAAATGGTAATGCATTCCAGTACTCATAGATGTTAACAGTGATTCATGTTTCCAATATTACATTGAGATTATATATAAGTACTGTACCAAAGGCAGTTCAGAGCTATTTATTTGGGTAGTAAGGGTAAATTTGCTCGGAAGAAAAACACAATTTAAAAATTTAAGATATGCAAATTATGAGTAACAAATAACAAAATTGCGTCCGTCTGCCAAAAAGTTCCTGACATCTTGTTGGACGGTCAGTATAACACTGCTTCAGATCCCGCCTCTCCTCAGGGGCGCCGCCCCTTCCATGCTCAATTTCACAACCAGCTTATCTAATTAATAAAATAATCAATAAATTCTGAGCTATTGACTAGCCATATGAGATGTGAGGGCTCAAACCAAGGAGTACATGGACATCTTGGTATGGTTGTTGCAAATACCAGCGCGACAGCAGAGGCATTGAAATGGTTATGCTGACAGACCTTGACAGACATAATATCATAGTTTCACACCAGCAGGAAGATTATCTTTTTCTTTGACTGCCTAAGACTTTTGAACAATACTGTAAATAAGGCAGAAACTACTGGCCACTAGTTGGTCATTGACCTTGATGAAGGCTAGGCTAGCTCCTGTCACAATACATCATCCCATGTATCAGTTTTGGTGCACACCTCTTATTCATTGAATTCTGGTGTTTTATTCAGACCCATTTCCAAGGGTATACTGTATAAAACCAAACACTAATTCATGCAGTCAGGTTTGCAAACATTTGTGAAAGAATCGGTCATTTAGGAACGACAAATTCATTGGCCATGAAAAGCAACAGAGAGGGGGTGAGTGCCTTGATGCATAAAAGTCGCTAACGGTCTGTTGACTCAAAAACTGCAGGCTTTAATCACAGCACAAAAATTGTGCGTTTGACAGCTGCTTGGGCATGGAAGCCTTGCAGCCCCAAGTGCTATGCCAAACGTCAGATGTAGTGCTGTAAAGCATGTAGATGTAGTGCTGTAAAGCATGTAGATGTAGTGCTGTAAAGCATGTAGATGTGGTGGTGTAAAGCATGTAGATGTAGTGGTGTAAAGCATGTAGATGTAGTGCTGTAAAGCATGTAGATGTAGTGGTGTAAAGCATGTAGATGTGGTGCTGTAAAGCATGTAGATGTAGTGGTGTAAAGCATGTAGATGTAGTGGTGTAAAGCATGTAGATGTGGTGGTGTAAAGCATGTAGATGTAGTGGTGTAAAGCATGTAGATGTAGTGGTGTAAAGCATGCTGCCACTGAACTCTAGAGCAGCCTTCTCAGGAAAGTGACAGCTGTTACAGCTGCAACGGGGGGACCAATTCCATATTGCTGCCTATGGATTTAGAATGGGATGCTATAAAAGTTCCTGTAGGTATAATGGCCAGGTGTCCCGATACTTTTGTCTATATAGTGTATATAGGCTGAGCCACTTGGAGGATCCAACTGGAATATGGAAACGCTGGAAAAGAATGCCAATAATGCACATCACTGTTCATTCATGGTGGCTTTGCAGTTTTTTTCCTCACATTTTTCCTTTCCAGACTTCCATCAGCATATTTGCTCATAGTTTATGTTCATTGATTTTGAGTCTCACACCTTGCTGCTGCTACTGGTGCCACATGCAAGCAGGGGCTTCATTCCAGCGCGCACTGATTAGCTGTCAGTGCTGCTCGGGTATTTTTAGATGTCTCTGTAGCTGGAGGAGTGTAACGTCACCGAGGGATTTGAATGGCTGCACGGATCCGAAGATTAGCGCTCGGTGACTTGTCATCGTCCATCTATCGCCTGCTCATCCCGGTCGGATTCATGGGGAACCTGGAGACCAAATTCAAAATATTAAGCTTTTAATGGCCTTAACGACAAATCATTGGCCAGAAAATTAGCAAGAACTGTACCATTGCTCGTTTCTGCTCATTGCAGCAGTGAAGGATTGTGGGAAAAAGCTGAAAATGGGGAAATTCACTTAAAGTTTTCTTGTACGCAAAGATAAAATTATGAAAAGATGTAAATGTTTGATATAAAATTCAAACTAACACGTGTCTTGGTATTCAGATATAGTATATTCTAAGATATCTTCTGGCTGTTTGCTGTTGAGAGCATTAAAGACATAGTGGAGCGTATACCAAGAATCCCAGGGCACGAGGCAGGGGACATGGATGGACAGGATGCCAGTCCATCACACAGCAGTTCACCAAACTGCCTGTTTTTGGACTTGAGATACCTGAAGAAATCCTAAACTAAAAGAGGAGTAGAAACCACCTCCCAAGTTCTGCCTCACTGGTACGTTGGGTAGCACAAAAGTGCCCGCTATAGATAAGTTACGAAAATATAAATGCCTCAGTACTATGAACTAGGCCAGGAGTGGCCAATCCGATCCGCAAAAGGCCGGTTTGTACGCAGGTTTTTGGGATAACCTTTAGGTCAGCTGTTCAAACCCAGATGTGAGGACTCTTCAGCCAATCAGTCCTCTAATTAGCAATCTAAGTAGGGAGTTGCTGTGAAAACCCGAACACACTACGGCCCTTTCTGGATAAGATTGGCCACCCCTGCACTAGGCCATCATGCTGTCTTGACTCTTTATCAAGCTTAATGAACTTCTTCATGCAGATATTTTGTTCTGTGTGATATGAGCCTCTTATTTGAGAAAAAAAGCTGAGAATAGTTGAGAATGAGACTGAAGAATAACAACAGGGTATGTCTGAATAACAAAGTGGGGTACTTCCTTCAGTGAGCGTAGAACTGAATAAAAGCTGAGCATATCAAAAACACGTTCCGGTCATCCTTGGGATATTTTCTGCGCTCGGATGATTTCATTTATCTATTGATGTTTCCTTTCATCTAAAACGTATAGAAATAAGTTTCCAGCTTAGACTGGGACATTAGGAGATGCTGGGGCAGAGGGCCTTGCTGAGCGCGTGCCTGTTACCTGCACAGGTGTGCTCGCCATGTGCTTTACGATCACTCTCGTCCCATTAAGAACTGCAGGCATCCCTTGCGTGGAACGAGCACGAAATCAAGCAATTACATCCACATGGACTCTATTACCATACGGGAGCTTTTTATTATTGGAAGAACAGCCTAATTCCCTCAGCTAACTAGCTCCCCCATCCAAAATAGCATAATTGCTGGCGATTTGTCTTATTATTCGGACTTGATTTGGAGTTGATTACCCCTCTAACATCACTCCTGCCTGACAAGCATCATACACACACACAAATCCATCACCCTTAGCCCTATGCAAGGCAGGAGCAGTGACTCGCATGCAATGCAGGCAATCAGGACCCGAGCACGTTCCCAGGCCAGAGGACAGCGTGCAGCTCGGCCCAGCACACACGTGGACGATCCTGTAAACATTTCACTCGCGCTGCTTATCCTAGCGACTAAAATAAAGCCTTTCATCTGAGACGCATGTGCCGTCGGTGTGACCCTTCTCCATCCAATTTAACTCACAACTCCTGGAAATATTGCTTAATACGTCGACTTCAGTCAGAAGCCAGGGCGATAGCCATCGGCGTAATTAATGGGCTAAATTGACCTCCCTGCCCTCATTAGCTACCAGCCGTGAAAACTTTCCAAGCTAATTGACTCTGTGTTTACCTGTCTTTGAAATGTCCCAGACCAACTCTGCTATACTGTGCAGCCTATAACCGGAACATCATGTCATGCCCAAAGAGCATACATTTGCCGAAATTCGTATCATTATATCAACGTTAATGGGCCATTAAGCTGGAAGAGATCTGTATCTGGCGACTGGTCTCGTGTGACAGGGATGCTGGAGGATGGAATGGGGGGTGGGGTCATTAAGCACACAGGATAAACCCGGCTAGGCAAGGCAGGCAAAGCAGAAGAACAGTGAGGAACCTCTCTCTATCTAAAAGAAAGCTTTCTTTGACAATTAATAGTCAATAATAGGCGCATGCTAGCACTTGCACCCTGATCTAGCCTCATGCTGCACCTCCCACACACACACACACACCCTTACAAAAAATGAACCATGGTTTTACTATGGTTCTTTGAATAACCATGGTTATAGTTTTTTTGGGCAACCATGAAAACCGTGTTTTATGACTATGGTTTTACCATGGTTTCACTACAGTGAAACCCTAGTTACCACAAGGTGCTGTAAGTAAACCATGGTAGTACCACAGTTACCATGAAGTACCATAAGTAAGAAGTACCATAAATTTACCATAAGTAAACCATGGTAGTACCACAGTTACCATGGAGTACCATAAGTAAGAAGTACCATAAATTTACCATAAGTAAACCATGGTAGTACCACAGTTACCATGAAGTACCATAAGTAAGAAGTACCATAAATTTACCATAAGTAAACCATGGTAGTACCACAGTTACCATGGAGTACCATAAGTAAGAAGTACCATAAATTTACCATAAGTAAACCATGGTAGTACCACAGTTACCATGGAGTACCATAAGTAAGAAGTACCATAAATTTACCATAAGTAAACCATGGTAGTACCACAGTTACCATG
>JAODKM010000042.1:11286570-11306217 GCA_026780845.1 Petrocephalus sullivani
GGCGGTGAGGCACACATTAACGCTGATAAGACGATGACGTGGGCGAGCTGAAGACGGGGCTATGAGCGAATCACACGTTAAGGGTGCATCCACTCAAAAACAGCGGAATAATGCTTTCATTGTAACAGTTAACAGAATATTAGTTCATTTATTTGTGTTTGAACCATTGCATTAAGGAGTTCCTTGTGTTTTTGTGGATTGAAACATATGTCTTTATTAGGCAACCTACAACAGCAACATTAATTTAAAAAAATAAAAGATTATACAATTATGTGAATGATTAATCCAGAATTTCACCCTGGAATCAATCCATCTTAATATTTATAATGTGAAATACTGAAGTTATATTTTGCCACCTACAAGAAACTTTCTCGATCTTCTGGATGGTCAGTCCGCACTTGGAAGTTAATTAGAAAATATGATTCAAATTGATAATAAAACGAGAAAATGAAGCAGCATCAGTCTCTCATACCTCCAGGACTTGGGGGTTTGAATCCCATCTCCCCTCTGTGTTTGCAATTGCTTGCCACATAGCGTGGCTTTCCTCTCACAGCCTGACTAAAGCTATTTTAGGCCAATAAGCATCTTTAAATTGCCCACAGTGCACGGTTGTGCACCTGTGTACTCTGTACTGGACTGGCATTTCATCCAGGGCGTACTCCAGCCCCTTAGCCTATGCCAGCACTTCCCAATCCGCTCCATGTTTTTGCTCCTTTCCCAGCTCCCTGCCAAACAGTCCACATTTTTGCTCCCTTCCAACTCCTGGAAAACTTAGACTGTCTGTGGGTCCCCAAGGACCGGATTTGGAAACACTGCCCTTGGATATAGGTTCCAAACCCAGAAACCCTAACAAGGACGAGTAGTTAGATTTTGTATCTCATTTTTGTACTCATCACATTAAAAGGACAGGGAATAATTGAATTATCATTTATTGATAGATTCCTTAGCTAACTTTCCTAAAAAAAGTCATTGTGTATATCTCTGGAAAAAGGCAAGCAGCAACTCCATTTCTTTTAAAAACTGCATTTCTATTTCTATAGCAGTCATACCATGAATTTGTGAAATATAGTCAACACATCTGATTCAACTTACTGAGGTACTGATCAGCTGATTAGCTGAACCAAACCTCACCGAACAAGGATAGCTTTCGGAATTGCTGCGATGGAATTTACAGCCCGATTTTACAGCCAGATTTTAATAGGACCAAATCATAAAAACATTACTAATAATACTATAATAATGTATATGGTTGTCTTCAAAGAATACTTGATTCCATCTGCTCAGACCATATTCCTCAACTGGGCTTTCCAGTGGTACAAAGCTCCATGCCATACAGCCTGGTCAGAGGTGGTTGGTCGAGGTCCGGAAAGGAAAAATCCAGTCCAAGATTTCATCTCATATCAGTTGGGAATGAATAGTCACAGTCACAAAGGACTCAACAAAATCTTGGTCTGGATTTTTACTTTCTGGACCTAAATTATCCAGCTCTGAACCTGGTCAATAAAGGTGCGGACGGAGAAACACCAAATCAAAACCCTGACACGGCGTGCAGACCTGATCACTCCAAATGTATAAATTGTAAAACCAGTGAAAATATGATGCCTTCTGACTGGCGTTCCTTTTCTATTTTTGACCGCCGGGTTTGTTGCCATTCATAAACATTAAAAGTTCATTATATTTAATTAGATAAAGGAAAGATGTTAATTAAAAATGAACGCCTTAAGAACGAAAAATGAAATGCTCAAAAAAAAAAAAAAACAGCGACAAGGAATAATCGAACACTTTACATTAAAGTTAAAACTACGGTCTCTAGCAAACATCATTATCATTAATACATGAGGTACCGGAGTAGAAATAGCCCACTACTATCCACTTCTACTTTTGTCGCCATCAGTGACCGGCGGACAGCATTGAAGATGTAGGTTTAAATTAAACCACTAGATGGAGATATTCCACAAGGCCGACTTAGGCACCGATGCACTGTCGATTCCCATATTTGTAGCATGAAAACTATTGCAATCGTAAGCTATTAATAAGGTATGCTTCGTGGGTGGTTGCATTACAGGATTATGCTGCTTTGGACAATATAGCTGAGCAAAGTTACAGAGAATTATTAAAGACACATATAAAATAAACAAATTGTATTCGTAATCCATCACGGTCCTAGCTTGTTCAGTTCTACCCGACAACTTTCTGTTTAACAGCACTTAAAACAATATTCTTTAGAGTGTTTATTTTGTTTACTCGCAGTAGCAAATACCAGGATATCGAACCACTGAAATTATGCATGTACACTAAACTAAGAAGCTTCGAAATAGCTTAGTTATGTAATGTTGATCGGAAAACCCATGCAAACTGCGGACTGCCGGAATCCTTTCGTGACGTTTATATTTAACGCTTTAACCCCAAATGTGTATTAATCTAATGCACGAAGCGCTTTAACAATGATGAGAATATAAAGTAAATATATGCATTGTAAATTAATTATCGTGCGGGAGCATCAAAACGTTAATGCGTGCGCAATAAGAATGAAGAGAGAACACTGAGTGTAAGTCACAGTAATGAGCAGAAAGACAGCCGACAGACAGCAAGTGCAATTTTCGCCTATTGGGGTGCTTAAGTGACCTCACATCCTGCCTCTTACTTCCTCCAACTAGGGTTGGCAAGCCAGTTTGAGGCAGTCTCCCAACTCGCAGCACACTTTCTTCACTCGCTGATTGACAGCGTTGCACACGCACTTCGCTTTGTGCTGCGTGTGACCGCATCGCTCACACCAAGAAATGCAACTGCTGTAAAAACATTATTATTATTATTTTTTAAAGGTTCTCTGTCACAGAATGTTCCGCAGGTGATATTTGACGCGATCGGGTGGTCCCGGGTGAGTTTTTTTCCGTAAGTTTATCCTCTGCCTAAGGACAATGCGCGTGCGGGGTGGAAGTGTGTGGTGGGCGCGCGTGAGAATGTAGGCGCTTTGATGTGCGCGCGTCTGTCACTGAGATAACGGGATCTTTTCCGCACAGATGTTTCTGTGTTTCTTTGCAGTGCAAGACAGATGTGTAAAGTGTAACCGAGGGTTTCCTCAAAGCCTTGATCTCTCCTCAGTCCCGGAGATTTATTTTTTGTTTTGTTTAAATATGTAAATGTTGTGATTTCTCTGAAAGCCCACAAGAGCATATTTAACATTAATGGAAGTTTCTGTTTTTTATTTTTATTTTTTTGCAGTTGTTAGTGTTGACAGCAATGTTTTGCACACCTGTTTTGAAAAGTTACCGATCAGTGATTGCCGTAAGAAAGGAGAACGAGACGTCGCTAGACGTTTGAAAATTTAATCGATTTCTCGGCGTAAAAAAAAAAAATGACACGTATTGCTGACATTTTAGAATCCAGTTCAAAACGCTTAAGAAAACTATTTTGCATATTTTCCTAAAAGACATATAAACAATTGTGTATATACGACGAACGGGTGTTTGTGATGCTCTTTAGTTACTGGTCTCAAAGAATATAAGAGAACTTTAAAAGCGCCAAAGCACTCGCTCATGCTTACTCCAAAATTATTGCACATGGCGTTTCAGCATACACCAGTGATAAGATACAGAGTTTAAATCAGACTTGACTTGACTTGCTCTGAATTCACTACATTCCTGTCACCTCCATTACTGATGCAATGCAAGGTTTTATGCACACATACTGACGGCTAAGTACACCGTAGAAATGACAGTGCTGAATGACAAAAAGCATTGTATAGCATTACGGAAATGTAAAATGATTATCCATCAATCTAACAACTCCAGTACAGTGGGGGAAGCCAGGGCATAGGGGAGCATAGGGGAGCGTAGGGAAAGGACAGGGCACACCCTGGGTGGGATGCCAGCCCATCACAGGGCACTCGCTGCGGAAATGTAGAGAAGCCCACTACGCTAAATTCATGCTTTTCGTCTGTGAGGGGAAACTAGTGTATCTAGATGATGGCAGTACAAACGCAGAGTATAGTAAACTCTACACACACACAGCTGATGTGAGTGAACATTATTATTATTATTATTATTATTTATTATTATTATGTATTCTGAAGTTTTTAGTAAAGTGATGTTTGAAGCTATTAATCTGGGTGTTTTATTGGCAGCTTTGCTCAGAACATTTTTTATATATACTGTACAAACAACCAGAAACATAACAAAAAGTAATTTACAGGAATTTCTTCTGTTCTCCAAAAAGTTACTGACGCCTTGTGTCAGTAACATTAGTGACATTAGTGATGCTTACAGGATTACAGTAGATTGACCAATCAGCACGCTGCAAGAACTCAGCACTTAATTGAAGTCCGGTCCTTTTATTTGAAATGGTAGTTCACAAATCCTGTCCTAGAGCACAGTGTCTTCCCTGAAGTGGATTATCTGGTTGCTCTACATCCCATGTATTTGTTAACTTTCACCACCAGCCCATTAACTAATTACATTCATTAACTGAACTAACTTCAGGAGGTGATGTTTATCCAGGTGGTTGGGGTCAGCACATACATATTAGGGTGACTTTGAAATGGCTATGCTGGCAAACCTTGAAAGATATAATAAAATCATAGATACATAAACACATTCTAAACAGATCTCATTTGTTAGCTGAAGATTCTGTGCATGGTACTGTAAACAGTAACACAGCGTTCCCAAATATTGAGTCTTTTATACTGTAATGTTTAAAACCACTTAGATAATTTATCTCCTAAGAACATATACTAGAGGCTTATGGTCACGTGATCACTCCAAATGTCATGTGATCACTCAAAATGTGGTCATGCGATCCCTCCAAAGTTTCTGGGGTCTGTACATTTTCTTGTGAACATTATTGCTAGTTTGGTTTTGGTTAAGTTGCCTTGGATAACTTCTCTTTGTTATTTGGAGCATACTTAACATGTATGATAAATCTCTGAAAATCAAAAACGTTGTTACATTGGGACAATTTTAATGAGTGACGTTTCTTATTTGAAAACAAAAAAAACTCCCCGCTATCTCTGTCTGCCTCATGTATTCTTGGCTTATGATAAGTTTCTGGGGACGGCAGAATGACCCAGACTGTAGGCGAGGGCAAAGTTCACAGTCATACAGCAATTCAGCTTTTTCGTCCATCGACTTTTCTGTTTCCATAGCAGCCGAGTCTCAGGACTCCCATCCTGGCAGCGTTCCTCCTGCCTTGGTGCTGTGGGCATCGTGAAAGCATACTGTAGAAGCTATCTTTGCTGGGACGGTGCGGTTTCAAGTGGACATGCTTATCAGCACCAAGCCCGGGTCCTTGCTTATCAGAAGTTAATATGGGGGTAAAAAACGTAGAACTCATCCCTGAACCTTAAGAACAAGGCTGCTGTGTTTAAATACGGGGAAACTGCTGAATGGCGACTCAAGCTCTTGGCGGAATAATCCAGAATGCAGCAGCCGAGTCCCACGGCGGTTTTGCCATTGATCCCTCGGCATATCACGCACACGTCAGCCCCCATTTTTCCGCGTGCTGGCTGACTGGCAGAAGAGGCTGATTTTGTTTGCCTTTTAAGCTGAATACAGAAATCCTGAGGCAGGCTGTGGTCACCATATTGTGAAAGAACAGTCTGGTAATATTACACCAGAGAAGTGCTACAATGTCAGCCGGACTTGTTAGGTATTCACATACAGACCCAGATTAGACTTATTAAACTTCTGCAGAAGATGGTCCTTTCTGTAACTTATTCACCTAGTCAGTTACTTGGTTTCCAGTCGTTTTACCCACATAAGACGCGGTTGGCCATCTTTAACACTAAACAGACTCCTGCTCAATCTTCGGCTCATCAGATCAACTTTCGCAAGTGGCTTAGGGACTGAGAATCACCGGATTGGAATCACTGGGGCAATTTTGTCATGAACCGACTTGCGATGGGCAGCGTAGACGTGGAGGTGGTGAGGCCTGTCATTAAGTGCCTCCGAAATCACCAAACGTGCCAGGAGTCAGTGAGGAGGGCAGTGTTTGCACTGGTGGTGTAGAGCATGTTCTGACATTGTCCTTCAGCCAGGCCCGGTTACTGTCAGGCTTTATGAGCGCTCTCTCGATAACCACCTAGATCTGGGCGAGAGAGTAACACCGGTTTACCCTGGGGGCTGAAATCGATCCTCACTACAGAAGACAACAGTCGCAGTTTTGGAAAAATGTATCCGGCCAAAATCATGTTGCTCGGCTCAGTCAAAACATTTAAGTGGAGAAAAATAGATAGCGATAAGTGATAAGTCTGTATTAGAAATAATTATACATCATAATAGTTTTTGGTCTTTTTTGGGGCAGCTCAATTAGTGCCGTAGCCTTGTGCTTCTGGAACCTGGGTTCATGTCTCCGTCATGCTCTACCCGGGTCATCCTGGGGTTTTCTTACCAAATTGCTCGTACGTGTGCATGTGTGAGTGTGCCCTGTGGTGTCTTGTTGCCCCATTCTGGGTTGTTCCCCGCCTTGCACCTGTAGCCTGTGTGACAGGCACCAGATCCACCTGCCACCCTGAATAGGACATGCAGTTACTGAAAATGGATGGGATCTTCATTGTTTTTGTTACATGAGCAACATAAATTCACTTAGCTGCACTCCAGTCAAGTAAAAACAAATGCAAAATACAAAAAAGCATATTAACACACTTACAAGCATACACATTCAGTGCAGATGTAAACATACATCTTTGCACAAGAAATCTAGGTGAAAATGTAGTGTAAGTTATATAAATTATGCTACATACCAAAGTAATGTTTTAATTAGAGCAAAGGTATGGCATGGTAAAGTGTAACAAGTGAGCGCTCACTGAACCACAAGATGAAGCTCTTGCAGATGTGGGCAGCACTGTTTTCAGTATGGTTGTGTGGGCATGAATAGACCAATAAGTTTGAACAGGTTGTGTCTGGGGTGGGACGAATAGACCAATAAGGTTGTGTCTGGGGTGGGATGAATAGACCAATAAGGTTGTGTCTGGGGTGGGGAGCCTCTTCTATGATGCTGAGAGCTGCACCGTAGCAGAGGACGGTGTTGATATCGTCCAGGTCAGAAGGTCTCATACCTCTGATGCTTGTGCCAAATTTCATCGACACCTGTGATGTTGAAAAGTGACATGACAGATTCCCACTGATGCGAATCTCTGTTGATGTTGGTCATTTTTGCATTCACCGCTCTGTGTGCGAGGTTTTTATTTTTCTCTGATTTTGTCTGTATTTGGCGGCACTTTGTAAGCTTCTAGTTTTATGGGAAGCATGTATCATATATTCTTATAATGGTCAGCAGTCACGCAGTCCTGTATTTTTCATGCGTATAAATAAATTGTCCTACCCAGGTTACATAAATCTGACTTTTAAAATGCCAGCACAGGGTAATACTACGACTGAGGATTAATTCAAGTCAAATTCAAATAAAAATTTTTATTTTGTCATGTACAGTTCAGTCGATTTATGCATAGTAAGCTAGACTTAATCCCTTACGTCGGTCTATAGGATCCCTGTTTGGCTTGTGGCGGAGGGATACGTAAGTCATGAGGCAGAGCGCTCGCACCGTGCACATCCACGGTATTCGCTCTTATGCCTTTGAGTTCTTTGCTTACATGCGTATGTGTGTTATGGAGTAATTCAGGCACTTGTGTTTGCTCATATTACAGCTATTATGTAATAATGTGCCAAACGCCGTTCTCCATTTGTTTTATTGTAGTAGATTAGCTATGATGGCCTGTCAACCTACATAACTTTTTTATGTATATGTTTATCTATAAATCAACCAAATAGAATGTCCTGTTTGTGATTGCACCACAATCGAGACCAATCACAGGTAAGGCATGCAGGACGGGAAATGAGGAGGCTTTACCTGTTACTCATAAGGTGATCATTTGTTCTTTATTGGGTAATTGATGTGAAGCTGCATGCTGCTCGGTCAGGCTTGGCTTGGACATGCTTAAGAAGTTTTTGTTTCAGGGCTTAGTGTGCTAATAAAGGGGATTAACTGTGACAGGGTGTGAGATTTTGCAAGCCTCCGGTGCGCACGTACTGGACAGTGTGCAGCAGTAATTTTCCATCTATGTTGAGGGATTCCAGCCTGAATTTATATGGGGTGGGTTATTTAGTTACACTCCGCTGGCAGTTTCTCGCCTGCTTACGTGTGAACACTCCCCGGGGTAGTCATGCCTCTCTGTAATCATATTGGATAGATTGGGCGTGGTCTTTCCATTGACAGAGTCTGCTCGTATAACTTGTTAATCTTGTCAACAAATCTGAAACGAGACTTAATTGCAGTTGGGTAATTATGTACTATAAACATAAATAACATGATGAGGAAAGCTGGATACTCTTGGAGATAAAGTGTGTCCTGAACGCCATTCCCGGGCGTACTAGTCTGAACGGCCAGTTTAGATTTACTTGTTTATCTGGTTCACAGATCCTAGGGCTGAATTTGAGTTCTGAGGGAAGAGTACTGAGTTACTGTGTCAAATTGACCAAATTGTCCGTCCAGCTATCCATCCATCCATCCATCCATCCATCCATCCATCCATCAATGGATCTGTCTGTTTGTCCATTTTCTGTCCCTGCTTATCCAAGGGGGTAGGCAGGAGACATGACTACCCTGGTAGGTTTAGGGGGCCCAGCACTTGACTGGGTAGAATTGGGCGGGGGTGACATTTTGCCAGGGGCCCCAGAATTTGTCCCGGCCCCTTTGCTGGGTTGTGGGGGCCAGTGCCCATTCCAGGAGGAACGGGAGCAAGACAGGGAATACCCATCAACCGACTCGGAATAATGAAACATAATTGAATCCGTTCTCCATTCCCTCGTGGTGCTGTGGGCCGGCAGATGCATTTGCAGGTCGCGTCCTGCTGACAGACTCGCTGATGCACCCCTGGAGATTCTTGTGTTGTTTTTGGACAAACTGACCAGCAGGTGGCCTTCTCTGCTGTTTTCCTATCACCAGGAGACTCCTGCTCGGCGCGCAGAGACACGGCACCGTCGCAGCTGCGGAGCCTCAGGCTGCAGGCGGGGGGGTGAGCACAATCGCCGCGCTCCCATTGGCCGGCCGTCAGGATCCTGTCCGACTTTCGGCTGGTCTCGCACTTTTGTTTGGAAGGTGCTTGTGTCGTGTGGTGTAAAGCAGGCCAGCGCGGTTGCTTGGGTAGCCTGGAAGGCGTTGCAAAGAGACCAGAAAGCACCATTTGTAACACGTCATGTGAGATAACTCAATAAAGATAGATCTTGTATGGCGAACTTAATTTATCTCTGTTACGTAAGGTGTTGTAGCTCTGTGACTTACTGCGTGTTTTCAGTCTTTGTTTGAGTTTCCTCAGGGTTCAAAGATGCAGTTGAACAAACCGGTGTTTCTAAATCAGGTCTAGTGTGCAGAGGTGGGTAATCCAGGTCCAAAGAGTAAAAATCCCAACCAGGTTTTTTTTTTTGTTTCAACCAACTAGTTGAGCATTCTGTAACTGAGAGCTTAATGCTCAACTGGTTGGTTGAAACTAAATCCTGGTTTGGATTTTTACTCCTTGAAGCTGAATTACCCACCTCTGGTAGTGTGTGTATCTCCTTGCCAATAGACTGTCGCCCAGTCCAGGGGGTCCCCTGGCTCAGTGCGTCCCAACCCGGTGTTAGGCGGCCCCCAGTCACTATGACCCTGAATTGGATAGGCGGCTATTATGGGATACCTAATGGAGGAGGAATTAGCTGGGTGTTAGCGGAGTAGAGGTTTCCCTCTACGACACATGGGAGTGACACGCCCAGAAAAGCGCTGAGCTGGTGCCTGGCACCGCCGGCGCGGGATTGAGATGCCCAGAAAGCTGCACATGCCCAGCCCAGCCGGAGAGAGCAAAGGCCAGCGAGCGTGGCAGCGCTCACACCTGTGCTCCTCCGGATTCCCTCTGCACATCCTTTCCTCATTTCCCACTGTGTACTATGCGCTCTGCTCAGCGGCCTTAGGGCTCTTACGCCGTCTGTCTCCTGGCCAGTTTCCATCCTCTTCAGTTCTCCTTTTGCTTACCCCCTTTTGCTCTCCATGACCATGTAGGGGAGGGCAAGCTTGGCAGGGAAGGGTAGCTTCTCCCATAATACTGAGAGCTAGTCAAGGGCCCAAGCTATGCTGCTGAGGCCGGGGCTCAAACTAGCAACCTTCCGCTCGCTTAGCTCACTTAAGCCACCCACTGCTGTGTGCTTGGGATTGTCCTGCTGACAAAGTGCATTGCCGTCCCGCGCTGGCCTGCCGTCCCACCCAGGGTGTCTCCCTGCCTCGTACACAGTGCTGCAGGGGATAGGCTTCCGGCCCCCAATGACTCTGTTCTGGGAAAATAACTGATAAAACTGTTAATAAAAGCCTGAATTATATCCATGTTTTTTTAAAACGAAAGGATATATCAGAGTTTTTTTTTTTTTAAGCAAACAGACGAGGACTTTTTGCCCCTCCCCCCAAATTGTGATGCGTTCCGTGGCTCATGTGATTGGCCGGCCTAATGCTGCGGGAAGTGACTGCTGATAGGGGCAGAGCTGGAGTGGGTGGACTGGGGTGCAGAGCGGGGGCTCTGCGCGCTGCCTCCCCCCATGGCCCTTGGCATGGCCACCACGTCCTGTTCACGCCAGCGTGCTCAGACTACTGCCTGTTCCCTTTTTAATTATAGTCCCCCCCCCGCTGCGTTGCGCTGGTAAGTGCTGATTCACGGGGAGGTGGGCGTGCGATCCACACTACATGCCCCCAGGCCGAGCGTGCTGCCCCGCTGGATCCGAGCCCGAGAGTGAGCTGGCACAGGTGATGGGTGTGTGTCTATGTGTGTGTGTGTGTGTGCGCGTGTGTGTGAGTAATTCAATGATTTTCGGTCTGAGTCTGTGGATGACTGAGGGGCTCGTGTGTGTTAGAATACAAACTAAAACCGATACATGTAACTCTTGGAAGGCAGTCATTGGAGGGGAGTTCTCCCAGTACAGCACCCGCACTTTCAGATTTCGTTTTAAAACAATTTATAGCTCTCTATAACCAAATTTATTGTTTATTTGCAATATCCAAGAAAGTCTCTGAAAAGAGTCCTAATACACTACCAGTAAAAAGTGTTTGCACACACTGACACTTTCTACATTTGCATGTTACGCACTTAACATTTACTAAAAATACACTCAAAATGTATACCATCTTACCATGTTATAAAGGATACTTGTTTTTTTTTACATATTAATAGTTGTTTCCAGTGCTTAACAAGTGAAAAAATTCTATATTTTACAAAATAAATGGAAAAGTGGTGAAAACCTGTGGCGTGCAAGAACTTTGGCCTGGTACAGTATGTGTAGCAGGAACGTTTATGAGAAAGCAAGAACGGCCAGTCCCTGGGGCAAACAGGGTTGAGATCCTCACCCAACGGCCCAACAGTGAAATCACCCATCTGACCATGGGTTTTGGACCAGTGACTTTCAGATCACAAACACACTGCCCAATCTGCTGAGCCATACAAAGTAACGGGTGGCTAATATCGCTACAGTTTCTAAAGACGACAGTTTGAGAACAGGCGTTTCAGGTTTGGCCTCTCTCTCAGGCCCCCTCTGGGGGGGGGGTCCATGACCTAACTGGTTATATTTGGTTTCCAGTCGTTTCCCGGCCTCATACCTCCGGGGCTGGGTACTGCTCAGCTTTGTACAGTATGTAGAGTTTGCATGTTTCCGCCTGCATGGAAACAACGGACCTGATTTAAGATCATGGCCTCCTGGTAACTCAGAGAGAATGCATCACAAAGCAGCCAAAAACACTTCATGTGATATAGCTTAATAAAAGTAGATGTTTAACTGTGTATAGTTAACTCCATTATATAAGCTGTTATGTTCCTTCATCTGTGGGTGTGGATATTAAATTACATCCTGTCCAAGGTGCTCCTGGCCTTCTGAACTGTGAGTCCTGATATAGAGCTTACTGTGATACTGTACTAGATAAGCAGTTATGGGAATGGAGAGATGTATAAGGATGTTGTGTGATGATGTGTGACTTTGAGGCTGTAAAACAGCAAAAAATTTTGTTTGGCTGTTCTGCTATTTTTAGATCTATATTCATTTACTTGCCAGATGCTTCTATAGCAGTGTTTCCAAATCCGGTCCTCGGGGACCCACTGTCGCTCCTTCCGGGCTCCCTACCAGATTGTCCACATTTTTGCTTCCAGAAAGGGAGCAAAAATATGCACTGTTTGTGTGTCCCCGCGGACCGAACTGGGAAAGTCTGTTCTACTGCAAAGTAAGTCAGGGGAGATGATAAGAGTGTTAAACTGCATCAAGCCTTGTGTGCCGATGCCATATTCATGAATGGATCCCACCGGGATCCCACAGTTCCTTTCTAAGTGGTGGGGGGGGCATGGAGCCCCGGCTCTTTCGCTTCGAACCCCTCAGTGGTGGCTATTCTGGGTGTGATTGCAGGAAAGAGGAAACATTCTTTTTTGCCTGGCAGGGAGAACAGGACAGGGAGGGTAATTGGGACGGGTGTAAATGTGTCATCTGGACCCTGCCCCCCCCCATCACGCCTTACCTCTGTCCCGGCGTAGATAATTGGACCCTCGTGGGTTGCTCCTCCGCGGGATGTGCCCCAGCAGAAGCAGGACCCGTCGATGACTGTTTAAGTGTTCCTCTAATCGGAGAGTGGTGGCCCGCGGGCAGGGACGGGCCCTTCCCCCGTCATCCCCCATCAGAATTTCCGGGGCCGCGGGAGCCGTTTACACACGGCGATCCGCCCCGTGAACCCGTTCTGTCGCGCGCGCCGCCAGGTCCACCGAGGACGGTCAAATATTTAGCGCTCGGAGCGCTGTTGGAAAGTAGATTAATGACCTCCAGCCGTGTTTAATATATATCGCGGCAGTTTAATATCTTTGGCATTTCTCGGGTCAGGTGAATAATGATGTTCTTTGCCCCGGAAATCCTCTGAAATGGCTTCCTCTCACTACCTGCTGTGCTTATTTATGTTCTATATATAATTTATGATCTATATATAATCACAGGGGATGCCTTGGCTCATGTAAATACTGCAGTTTCTGCTTTTACTCCGCCATAACAGACATGGTGAACTTAGCTGGCCTCAGTCAGAGTGTAGTGATGGGTACCCCACTGTGCCTCCCCAATAATCCCCATTTTTCAGAGCTCATTGTTCTGCTTGTTAAAGAGAAATAGAAATCTTGTCGTGCTTGTGGGTGTTTGGTTACAGCTGTTCCCTGCCTATCTTCAGCATACCATTTCAACATACTTCATCGCTGAAGTCCGTTGTTGGGTTCATGACAAATCCTGGGTGTACATTCACTAACTGGCATGGAATTCTGCTCAGAAAATATCTAGTAGGTCATCTTTTATATAAAAGTCCCATTTCAGCAGAGGAATGGAGAATGTCCGATTTTTCTGGAAGGCTGTGCTATTCCAGGACTGTGTTCCTGTTGAGAGGCTCAGGACCACCTTCCATGAATCCCTTCCTTTTTATGGGTTTCAGAGGTTCTGCTCAGGACTGCACTGTGTCATCAGGGCGGCCCGCCAGGATGGAGGAAGACCTTAAGCTCATCAACCAGGGCCTGGAGGATGAGATGGTGAGTTTGACAACCCTCGGCTGCTCGGTGCACCCCTGTAGAGAAGTGTTTCCCAATCTGGTCCTTGGGGACCCACAGCTGGCCTGTGTGTTTACGCACTCAGAGCTCCCTGCCAGACAGTGGGTCCCTGAGGGCCAGATTGGGAAAGACTGCTGTAGGGGGTGTAAGAGTAACCACCACGTGGCTGAACCTGCAGTAGTGGGAGAGGCTGGAAGGTCCATAACGTCAGACTGGCACCGATCATGGTGGCATGACGGGACCTGGCCTGTAGGCCGTTCTCTCGGCTTCCAGAAGAGCCCTGCTCCTGTATTCTATAACTAGTTTCAAACATGTATTAACGGAGCTGTATGGAAAAAAAAAAAGTTTGTCTTTGGACAGAATTGTGAGTCGATAACTGTGTAACAGTGTGACTTCGAAATGAAGTGATTCTTTATGTGCCTTTTGCACAAGCACTTTGGAATGCTTCTTTTCCGGTGTGCCGTCTTAGTCTCCTTTGCGACATACTCATATATATGTACAGTATGCATATATATACATATAGCTTGGAGTAAGGCTTGGGTTGAGTAAAGGGGCAAGCTGTTTATCCAGCCTTGCTCCAGGGCCAAAGGTAAATATGACTATTTTGCCGAGGGTGGGGATGAACTCTGTGACCTCTTGATCACACTCACAGAGGCTCAACTCGCTGAGCCACACGCCATATGGGTGACACTGTCTGAACACTAACTTATTGACAACAGTGGTAAAGTTCTTACTGAACTAGAATTCTTGTTGTCAGGTAAAGATATAGGGTTATGATAAAATGAGTGGGTTTTGTAATCATTGGATCCAGTGATGTCAATGATGAGGCCCCCACTGTTTTGCGCTCATGGGAGTTTTACTTACACAAACATGTTCGGAGGGCAGAACGAAATAGTGATTGGTTCCGAGCGATAGCCGATCAGATTGTAAAGGAGGCAGGTCCAAGACATCTTTCACGGAACCAATCATTTTTTTGTTCTGCTGTCCGAACACGTTTATGTAAGTAAAACTCCCAGAAGCCTCTTATGTGAGATGTTTGTGTTAAGGTAGCAGATCTGGATCCCAGGCATTATAGGGTAAAAAGCTGGGGTACACCCTGGATGGGATGCATTTCAGACATTATATATGTTAAGTAAAAATGACGTTAGTAGCATATTATATCTGCATACATAATTCCAGGGGTGGAAAGTTCAGGTTCAGAAAGTACAAATCCAGACCAAGATTTTGTTTCAACCAACCAGTTGAATATAAAGATTCACAGTCACTGAGTACAGAAATCTTGGTCTGGTTTTGTACTTTCCACCTCTTTCAACACCTAATTCCAGGCCTTTTAATTCTAAGCATCCCTGTGACTCACGTGCTGGTGTGTGTGACCCCGGTTGGCCCCAGGAGATCTCAGGCTACCGGATGTGCCGCTGGAAGCTGGTCCTGGTGGGCCTGGGTGCTGTCTGCACAGGTGGCTTCCTGCTGCTTCCACTCTACTGGATGCCTCACTGGTTCCTCCGGGCCACGTGCTCACGGTCAGCCATCAGGGACGCCGACATGGTGCTGCTCAGGACCACGGTATGTCTGATTGTAGAAACAGTGTGTGCCACGCAGTTTGGCGGTTCGGACAGCAGGTGGCGTAGCGGTTAAGGATCTGAAATCGTGCCAAAATACTACTTGAATAGATCCTTGAATCAGACCTAACCTGAAGCTAACAAAGCATTTATTGAATCAATAGACCTAATTAATGCCGTAAAATGATTGTATGAGAAAGTGACGTATGAAATTATTGGCTTCATTACATGACATGCTGCTGAATTACTGATCTCCTAAATGGTCCGTCCCAGGATGAGTTCAAACAGTGGTTCCGAGCTCGGGTTCGATGGATGCTGGCTGCGGGGAAGAACCCCTTCAACAAGCCTGAGTCTCAGCCCGCCGTCACAAATGGCCATCCCAAGCACGATGCCACCGCGATGCAATCCGGTCAAAATCTGGTAAAGGTAGAGACCCACCTAACTAGTCTTTCGCCTCTTGTCTCGATCTCCGTTTTCGTATGCCAGCCTGGTGGTGATATTCTCACTTCTGTGGTACATGAAAATGCACTACATCTCCATGTGATCATTTGCCATCTGCTGAAATTGTCTTTTTCATTTGCTTCTGTTTGTCTCAGGTCCGTTACTTCACGCTGCACAGCACGACGTATTTCTGGAACGATGTGAGCCAGAATTTTGAAGTGTTGAAGTAAGAGTTCCGATGACTTACCTTCCCTGCGTGTGTGTCTGTGTGTGTGTGTGAGTGAGTGTGCCCTATGGTGAGTTGGTGCCCCATTCTGGGTTTTTCCCTGCCTTGCACCCATAGGCCCCGGACCCCCCCCAAGCAGTTTTAGGAAATAGATGGATGTTTGATCCTTCTTGCACCATTTGTAATGAGCACATAGAGTTTGGGTTGGTGGTGTCTGCTTGGAAAGCAGCACACGCTGACCCTGTTGTCTTCCTTGTGTGTGTGTCACAGGGGCCTGGAAGACCTGAATGTCACCTACTCGGCCATCCACTCTGAGCACAGCACGGGGCTGACCCAGCACGTGCGGGAGTACAGGTCTGCATGTGGGCTACAACTGTGGAAGCTCCCTTGGTGTTATGCCTCTGCTGAAATTCAGAACTGATGTTACACTCTTATTATACCATCCATCCGCCATTACCAGTAGTATTATTATTATTATTATTACTACTACTACTACTACTACTGCTTCTATTAACAAAACAACAAATAATCCATCCATCCATCCATAATAATCCATCCATCCAGCACTGCTTATTATTAATCATTATGGTGATTACTGCTCATTATTATTCATATCGCTTACCATTTTACCTGCTCATTGCAGGGCACAAAGACACACATTCTATTGTTTCATCCCACAAGGAAATAAAGGGCACGTAGTTAGGCAATTTGTTGTCCTGTAATTGCCCAATGCGGGTATGACTCTGTGTCTACCATAGACTGGAATCCAGTGCAGGGCGTCTCCTGCTGTGAGCCCTAGGCGAGCTGGGACAGCTTCCAGCCTTGCTCTCATCCTATACTGCATAGCTGATTATGCAAGATGAATGGATGGACAAGAATTTTCTGGAAGCAGTTTAAATGCTCACGGCTACTAGGATATTAATCTCTCTGTCAGCCTCTGGTACGCTTAGTGCTGTTAGGAGCGTGAATTTAAATGAAATGTGCATGCAGTAAAATTTATTGTCTATGTGTTTGGACAGGAGGCTGTTTTTTGGGGTGAATGAAATCGATGTGAAAGTTCCCTCCGTTTTTAAACTCCTCATTAAAGAGGTAGGTAACATTCCGATGGCACAGATGAGAATGTTGATTAGCAAACTATCTGCTTTCCTTCTGGGAATGAATTATGAGGAAGTAAAGATTATACGTCATACACACGTTCAAGTATGTAGTGATATCAGTAGTTTTCTGTTTCATAATTGACGATTAATGATCCCAGCGTGAATACAACAAAACATATTGGTTAAAAGTGTCCGTTACGTTGCCTGTCAGTAACAGCCCTCGTCTCTCCCAGGTCCTGAACCCATTCTACATCTTCCAGCTCTTCAGCGTGATCCTTTGGGGCTTCGAGGAATATTACTACTACGCCGCAGCCATAGTTTTTATGTCGCTCGTTTCAATAGCTACCTCCCTGTACACCATCAAAAAGGTTAGCATTAGCGAATGCTAAATATTAGCGGTGTTTTCCGAATTGGCCAGGGCTATTTTGCAGTTTTTTTCAGTTGTGTGCAATATTGAGAGTTAAGAGTTATAGCTGTTATAAACAGATCTATGGTTGTTGGGCAGCGTCCCTTGTCCTTCTGAAACGCTGCATTGTGTTGTTTCAGCAATATGTTATGCTGCACGATATGGTTGCCTCTCACAGTGTGGTCCGAGTCTCTGTGGTAAAAGCTAACAATGGTAAGTGTGAAATCCTCTTCTTATAGGCCTGAAAGGAGATTCGACTTTAATATTTATGACTAAAAGCACACCAGGGCCTGGGCAGTTACAAAAACTTCTCATCAATCTTCAGTAGAGAAGTTTAAGTTAGATTGTTTAAGGGGTCTGATTGGGATACAACTCATACTGTACATGAAAGTAGAGCTTGTGATGTTGTTGAATTTAGCTCATAAGAGCTGAATAGCAAGGCATGAACAGTATTGTGCAAAGGCCAAAGGCAGTAAAAGCAAATTATATTTAAATTAAAACTACTATGTCTGCCAAAGTGTGTCAACTTTTCAAAGCTTTTTAACTGGACCATTACTGCTTATTTGGATAATCAATACCTCAGAGAGTTTGCTAATTAAATTGGAGGTGGAGGTAAAATTTAACAAATACATATAATGGCTGAGGTGCCCCTGAGGAGAGGTTTGGGAGCAGTGTCAGCCATTCTACAAGATATCAGTAACTTTTCAGAGAACAAGAGATATTCATGTTAGTTTTTATTGTGCATTTGCATGTTCTAATGTTAAATTGTATTTTTTAAAATACACACGTACTATCCAGATAAATAACTTTAAGCATTTTCTTTGACTGCCTAAGATGTTTGCACAGTACTGTATTTGTGATTTCGCTGATCTGTAGTCCATATACAGTAGGGGATTATGAAATACCGTTGGGGGCTTTCTGTGTCCACAGAAATCGAGGAGATGTTGTCCACGGACCTGGTGCCGGGGGATGTGATGATCATCCCGAACAACGGGACAGTCATGCCCTGTGATGCTGTGCTGGTCAGTGGCACCTGCATTGTCAACGAGAGCATGCTCACAGGTGACTGGCATGGCGGCTGACCTACGCTCATTTCTGTTTGTTGTTTTTCTGAGACTAAACATGGCTTGTGGTGACGACTCACGCTCGAAGTGCAGTGTTCCTCCGGTTCTGTGGTTTAAGACATTTCAGAAATTTTAAATAAACAACAAGGACCATCTATTCGAAGACAGACACTACACCGCTCCACATTGCCCACTTAATGATTGGTCCAGATTATTGAGACAGGAATTTAACAGAGCACACTGTTATACACAAGATGGAGAACAAGTGCTAGGTACACCAGACCAGTGTGCTTATTTGCTATCACCACTATTTCCTTCTTTGCCAGTGACCTCAGCCACCTTCCTTTCTCACTCTGTAAGAAATATTAAAGATCATGTCACATGCTTTAAGTGTCCTTCCTGTTTCTGGTGCTAGGTGAGAGCGTGCCCGTTACCAAGACCAATTTGCCAAACCCTGGGCAGAGCCTGATGGGGCTGGAGGGGGACACTATCTACAGCACAGAAGAGCATAAGAGGCACACGCTGTTCTGTGGCACTCTGGTCATTCAAACTCGATTCTACTCTGGAGAGCTGGTCAAGGCTGTGGTGGTCAGGACTGGTGAGTGTTCCTCATCAGCCTTAACATGATGAAGATGGTGGAGAAAGTAGTGCGTGCAGATGATGTTGGTGATGATGAAGAAGAATTTGTGTATGTGGATAATGCTGTTGGTGATGATGATGATGATGTGCTGTTGATGGTGATGAAGGTGATGATGTGATAAAGACGATAACGTTTAAGATGTGTGTTCTGATGGTGTTGGTGATGATGACCAATGCGTGTTTGTGGATGATGACGGTGATGATGTTGATGTTGATGGTGGTGGTGATATAAAGATCATGATGAGGATGAGGATGTACTTATCTTGAAGGTGGTGATGGTGTGATGAAGACGATCACGATGAATGTGTGCTAGGCATTAGATGTTGGTGATGCTTCCTGTCTCTCGCCAAGGCTTCAGTACTGCTAAGGGCCAGCTTGTCCACTCCATTCTGTACCCCAAGCCCACTGATTTCAAGCTGTACCATGATGCCTACCTCTTCCTGCTATGCCTGGTGGGTGTGGCTGCCATCGGATTCATCTACTCCATTGTTCTCAGCATCTGGAACAAGGTATCCTATTTTACGGGGTCAGGTGGTGTGTCAACATTCCCCATCGATGGGACATCACACAAAGAAACACAGCATCCACCCCCCCCCCCCCCCCGCGCCCCCGCGCCCCGGCCGCGCCGACGCCCCACAAGACGACCGCCCCGAA
>JAODKM010000042.1:11348492-11362865 GCA_026780845.1 Petrocephalus sullivani
TGCTTTTTTTTTTTTCCCTTTTTCTTGTTTTTGTTTTTTATTAAAAACCAGGGCCAGGGAGCACCCCAGAGGGGGCGGCCCCCTGGGGGGGGGGGGGGGGGGGGGGGGGGGGAGTGACCCACAAGTGTGTGGCACGATTAGCAGCAATGTGGCCAGCAGAAGAAGAGTATTAAGATTTCAACTTTTACAGAACAATACAAAGTTACGGTGCAAGGAATGTCAGGGGATGTATTGCGTGGAATGCTGTAGCAAAGGCTCAGAAAGACATTGTTGCACGGTGACTGGATGAATGCTCTAAGGAACATTCTGCTCTCCATGCGACACAATGTCCTTTAATCTAGGATGAGGAGCAGTGGAATGAGTGTGAGAAATGCGAGGTTCTGGCAGTACGGAGTGGGACATGGGAGTCTGTGTTTCACTGCAGGATCAAACACGGAACCTTTGAGCTACAAATTCCACAATTTCACCCCCCCCCCCCACCTCACTTTATGACTTTATTCTGTTTTTCAAATGGAAGATGTCACCCAGCTGCATGTCCCCCCTGCCCGACCTTCTCTTTGTGCCCGCATATAGGCATATTCACGGGCCTTCGATGCACCATTAGCATCTGCAAAGGTCGTCACGTTGACTAATAGTTGGGATGCAGCATCACAGTCGCTCAGTTGGTGTTTTGTCTATTATGTAGCTGATACAAAGAGGTCGACAACTGGTAAGGGCCTGTCAGCCCTGCTAGAAGCGGCAGCCGGTCACAAAGCCCAGGCCGGCCCTGACTCGGGGGCAGCCCTCTGTTCTGTCCTGACTTTTTCGGGGACTGGGGGGCCGTGAATGGGTTCTGGGGCGGCAGGAGGATAAATCCAGTGATTCAGGGGGTGGACAGTTGGGGCCGTGTCACCGTTTGTCGGCAATCTTGTCTTGGGGGTGGGACGCCACCCCCGGCCATTGTTTTGCCCGGTTCCTGCACAGGTTAGCAGCTAATGGGGGTTTGTTTCATACAGGCGACAGAGCAGACCCCCCAGCAGACCCCCCAGCTCCCCATTGCCGCGTCGCCACTGTTACTCCGTCGCATCTCACCAGGTACGTTCCCTTCGCTGAAGTACATCGGTGAATAGAGTAATTCACCAAGTCGTCTGGACAAGTACCTGTTCAACAGGTACTGATGATGAAAAATATTACCCGTAGTTTTACACACTCCCTATAGAAAAAACAGAGTCATAGAATGAGGTGAAGGGTAGCGAAAAGGCCTTTGTGCAACCTCACCTGAAGTTGACCTGTATTTTTATGTCTTCAGATTTTTGGTACTGAGGACCTTCTCCGAATCCATTTGCATTTGGCATATTCTGCCAACAGAATATTAACCACAGTTCTTATGAGATGACAGTCATTGAGTTATAATAGCTTATTTTACACAGTTATCCCAGTAAACGTTGTCAGAAAAGTAACAAAGGTGGAAGCAGCCCAGCTCGGTACTGGGCTCTGAATAGTCCTCAGTGTGATAGCAATTGCCTAAATGTGTGTCAGTGAGACCCATCTGGGCTGTACTGGGTCATGTCATCTTCTTCCTGGGATAGGCACCAGTTCACTGCAGCCCTATTTGGTTAAGCTGTTATTGAAATGGATGGATGGATGGACGGATGGTTTCTCCCCTGGCAATCTGCTTTGTGGCCGAAACATTCTGTGTGGGCGTGAGAGAAAGTACAGTTTACTGCTGTGTCTTTCTGCTAGTCCCATCTTCCCATTATGTTTGTGACTCCGTGCAGAAAGGGATTTCAACCGGGTCAAAGGTCAGCACCCGCCTCCTTCACCCGCCACCCATGTTCCTTACGAGCGTAAATCAAAAGTAACAATGTATCATTAAAACCACATATTCGGAAAAGACCGATTGCTAGTTTAGTCATCGAGCGACAGAATCACTTTCACTAGGTGTTAAGCGAAACTTCCGCCTTTTTACATGCTTGCGGAGAATGTCAGTTAAAACACAGATGTACTGTGAGATGACTGGTTATTTCGAATCGTTGTTGCTGGGGATTTAGGTGGCATTTACACTCAGTGGTAACTTTTGGCTTAAAAGAAACATCAAGGAGAAAGAAGTGACATCATAGGCATCACCCGGGATACCGAGCTTATAATGAACTAGGGTTTGGAGGAAGTTGGGGCGCTTAATGAATTTCTAATGGTGGATATTATAAATTTTCAAGCCTTTTCTTTCTTTTTTTTGCAAGGACAAAAATAAGCCCTTCTTCTGTTGCGATTTCAGTGCTAAGACGTCAGTCGCCCCCGGGGTTGAAAGTAAAATCAATAGCTGCATCGGGGAGGGAGCAGGCTGGAGGCGGCACCCCGTCTCGTGACGCGGACCCACTTTCATGTGGAGATGAGAGTTGCCATGGGCGGGGGCGAGCCACGACAAAGCATGTGCAGGGGCGGGGGGGACCTAGGATATGGGGGTGTGCAGGTTCACTCGCACGATTCCTGGGGGGATTATCTACGTATTCAGGGTAAGAGGCCAGCCGCTCCACCCACCCAGAGTCCGCTCGGATTATCCTTTAGGTAAAAAGTTCCTTAAAGGGGCAACCATTGCTGGGGGTGAAAGAAAATCCCCAGCAAGAAGAATGCCCCCCCCCCCCCCAAAGAAAGAAGCGCTGTGATCACTCAGGTCTAATTCTCGAGGGGTGTAGACTCAGAGTATGCCTCTCAGCGCCAAAGTGCCGCGGTTTGGCCCGACTAGGCGACCACTTTTGACGTGACGTTACCCGACTGTCAGGAATTTCTACTGTACAAGGGTAGCCGGGCTAACAGAACGAGGCGTGCAGGCCCGGCCATCGGCCCAGCCCGTTTACATGACGGCCACAATCTCACAGCGACACAGCAGACAAGGGCAGATCGAAAATGCAAACCATATGTAACGTGAACACCAATGTGATGGAGTAGCATGTTAAGTGTCAGGCTAGACTTCTTCTACTCAACTGCAACACTAACTGCTGATAAACGGTACTGTGCAAATGTCTTAGGCAGTCAGTCATAATGTTCAATGCTATTTATCTGGGCGGTAAGTGTATATTTTACCAGAAAAAAACTATCAATAATTTCTTCTGCTTTCCCAAAATTTACTGATATCTTGTTGGATGAACACTGCTTTGGTTCCCAAACCTCTCCTCAGGGGCCATCCTAAGTATTTGTTAAATTTCACCGTGCAGAACAGATAGCTAACAATGATATTCGAAGGCTACATCAATACACTAAGTAGCCAGTTGACATTTCGACACCTTTCTTGTCCGTGAACACTGTCATGTCTAATGTTGAGACTCATCCAAGCTGACATGCTGAACTTCAAACTTGAATGTTTTCTCACTAAATACTTCATAGCAGCAGGAGGAACCTCATACTTCTCTGTAGTATGTGTCTAACGAAGGCTCATTATGCCCAAGGGTCTCTCTCCTGCTGTTTCGTTGATTTTGCTGTTTTTAACTACAAACAAGGGAGTTTAACACGCTGGACTGGTTATGGCTGAAGTTGATGGGAATCCACTGGAGTCTATAGGGCCAGGGCCATCGGAACTGGGGGGTGGGGGGACCGGGGGGGGCGCTTATATTTAAATCCTCTTAATTTCTCCCTTCCCCCCAGCCCCCCAATTAAATATAACCTGTGCTCTTAAATCTGATATCAAACTCTCCCCCATGCATGATGTTACGGGTCAGAATGAGAACAGGCGTCTGCTCGCTGACTTATAGCATTCTTCCTGCTTTTCCTTTATCAGAGCACCATGACTGTAGGTGACTATTTTTAATACCCGGAGTTCATATTTAGTCGTTACGTTAATCTGACGTCAGGTCACCCCGGGACAAGCTCCCTTCCCGGAATGTAAGGGTGGCAGGACGTCTCCCCGCAGTCGTGGCCGTCCGAGTGCAGCGGCGGGTCCCGTGACTCAGCGTGTGTCAGTGCCGGGGGCTGGCATGCGGCGGACAGGTTGGAGGCGGGCCCCCTACCGGGGCTCTCGGAAGGGGCGGCCCACGGACTTCCTGACACTTCCCCCTATGGATGCCCCCCCCCCAAGCGGGAAGCGGGTGTCTGTGTGTCAGAACGCTCAGTGCTTCTGGTTGCACGGAAACGGCACGATGGCAAGAGCACCTGCCTGCTCAAACATAGCGGCCAGCACTGCAGCGTTTTCATCCATTAAACCCATAAACCCTGTTACAATGTGGCCCTGAGGAATGTCAGTCCATGCCACTCTATACCTGTGTGTATATGGATGGTATGACAATAAAGGCCACTTGACTTGATTAATGACCTTTTTAGGTTACACCCCCCCTTACAACAACAGTGGGTTCGTGATATAGGCTTGTGTTTCTCACGTGAAAGGTGCTGGTTCCCGATCATCTTGCTCCCTTAACTCCAGCCGTTAAGCTCTGACACAACAGCAAACTTTATGGAGCACGACTGTCATTGTCAGTGATGTAGAGCCTATTGTTAGGCCTGGAGAGCACGTCCTTATTTGACACCACCCCCCCAGCACTAACCATCCCAGCCTTTCTCTCTGGCGGCCGCCAGGGGCCGGGTTAAGGCGCTCGCACGGATTCTCGTCGCTGTTTGCGCAGCCAGCTCAGACAAACCGTCACTCCCTCTCCAATCTTAAGTCAAACATCTCGCATGGTCAAACAGGTTTCTGCTGCGGATATGGCCGTCTTCTCAGAGAGCTGGGCAAACAGTCCCCGGGGCTCTCACGGGAGGGAACTACAGTCCCACAATGCCCCACATCTCTGTGCTCACAGGCTAATCCACTAGCATGGAGGCATAATCCTGGTGAAAACTGTACACATTGCAGGATACATTCTCTCCTGATCAGGGCTTCCAGATTTCAGAAGTATCTTTTCTTCCCACCCCATTGCCATGGATGCCATGAATGCCCAGGTAAATTATAGTATCTGTGGGAATGATTCCACTACAGGAACCTGTCTCAGTGGCCTTCATGAAAATACCTTCAGAGGAGAGGGTGGGATGCAGTTGAAGGCAGACAAGCTGACATCATACCTCGTGAAGGACCCGAAGGATGAAATTTGTATCACTGCCACAAAGCATCACACTAATTTTGATTTACTTAAGGATGGCTTAGGGGGGGCCTGGGTGGAGTTAGGGCGCCCTGCCCCTAATCGTAGAGCCGTTGCTAGCAAAAAAGAATGGAAGGGGAAATTGAAATGCAGACAGGAGGCGGTGACTTGACCCAAAAAAATTGCGTGCACCCCACACAGCTTTACGACTATTTAAAAAGTGTGTCATTAGCGCAGGAAAAAGGTACCATCCGCACAGCATCGCGTGACAGCAACACTCTGAGATTGGTTTCGACAGAGCCAACGCCATTTACTGACATGAAGCTCCACCGCGCAACACAGCCCAACAAGCTGATGCTACATTAGTTAGCTCACGCTCATCCAGGCAGCCAATTGATTTGATTTATGACACTTTGAAAATGTAGGAAAGAATGGTGACTTTGGTTATGTATTAGTATTTAAAAATGAAAATTCATTTTGAAAATAATAAAAATCAGGCCTTAATCTTCACTGAAGGGACTGGGTAGTCCACCTGAGGGAGTGACGTCCCCTTACACCTAAATATAACAGACACATGGCCTACCTGACCAGTTCTAATGACACACTAGTATCTGTGTGGAAGATGTCTAGAAGACGCTGTTTTAGTGCCCGATGCATAGATCTAACATCTCAACATACATAAGACACTGTCTAGGCCCGTTAACCATTAGCAATTCTCCTGGGATGTTTGGGCATGAGAGTCCAGAGGGGGTACGTGGCTGATGATTTTACTTCCAGGAAGCTGGTCTTGTCATGGTTTACAGCTAATTGCACAGGAGGTAGTTATATTTAACCGCTGACCCTGCTTCTGGCCGCTCTGTTTCCAGCCGAGACGCCAGTCGTGTGGAGCTTTGATGTCAGTAGTCATGTTCCAGCCCCATGATTCTCCCCTGCCCCCATCGCCGGGGCCCAAATGCATTCACTAACCCATGCATGCAAACCGTAACGACATCATAACCTCCGGCCCTTCCTGAAGACTGACCAAACGATTACGAAACATCTCAGCTGTTTCGGGCTCCAAAAGTCCTGCCTGTACTCCTTCACTTGTGAGGACAATGTTTCCCAATACAAGACAAGGATCTAGCTACAGCATTAGCGTTAAAATGATAGATAATCTGGACGAAGTAGCAAAATGTACAAAATGTAATAAAACTTAATGAAATCAATTTCAGGCAAAGACTTGAAAAATGAAAACTCATAAAATGCTCGGTATTACTGCCTGGCGGAGCAGCATGACCACTATGTGTCTTCTATAACCAGCCAAGTCTAGTTAAGTTCCCTGCTCGGAGCAACAGGCCAGTTCTGTTGCAAAACTCTGTTAATGGCTGCCACCCGTAGGGCCTTCCAGGTCATGGGGAGCAATTAAATTAAGCTGGAGGCCTAGTTGGGGTACCCCACCCCCTGAAAGGTCAGTTTCCCATTGCTGCTGATTAATGGGAAAGGGAACTAAAATCTGTGGCTGGTCATTAATCTGGCATTAATGTGGAAGGAGGGGTCACAATTTTATTCTTAATTAGCTGGTCAAGCTTTGAGTCAGGGCTTTGAATAACTTACATGCGAGCTGATTTGCTACCAAATTTTGTTCAGTTCTGAAGATTTACAAAATAGGTACAGCATCTTATTTTTATGGCCACTCCCCCAAACCAAGCCTCACAAACTGATTGGTGAAGCAGCCCTCCAGTAACCTCCCCAGGCCTCCTATCGGGATTGAAACGCAGTAGCTCACATCTCATAAAATGACACATGATTATGTGTTAATCTGTACAGGATTATTGGGTAACTAGGGTTTGTATGGTTCAGCTGAGAAAATGGCATTTTCATTTAAATGTAATAGGGTTACTGGGAGTATCAGGTGGTGGAGTAGAAGAGTGGAGTGTAGACGGTCCCATATTGTAGGGATTGTGTCATATCTCCTGCGGGCAGACTTGCTAATGATATTGCTAACAGTAACTAGCCTGTGAGCCATCAGGGAAGCAGGAAGCAGATATCCTGTCACTGGTCTGGAGCCATGCCAGCCAGCTTTACTCTGGGCCTGAGAGGCTGAACACCAGCAGCTGGGGACTGTTCAGATGATCCTGTGTCTCCGGGGCAACTGGCAGGATAAGCAGACTCCAGGGATACCCTTTAACAGCTTAACAGGTGGGAGACAGGCAGTGGCCCGCCCTGGGAAAAAGCCCACCCTCATGGAGCAACATCCCACCTAACAGCAGAGGTGGAGAGTTCATGTCCAGAAAGTACAAATCCAGACCAAGATTTTGTTTCAACCAGCCAGCTGAGTGCTCTGAGTGACTGTGACTCTTTATGTCAGCTGGTTGGTTGAAACAAAATCTTGGTCTGGAATTACACTTTCTGAACTTGAACTTTCCACCTTTGCCTACCAGGTCTGCATTTCTGGGCCTAGTACAGGGTTGAACTTCCAACAGATGCGATGAAAGACCTTGTCTATGCAAACTTGTGCTCTTAAAAATAATTGCTTAACACTTTTTGACATGGCTTGGGAGATGCATAGAACACAAACAGGAAACTGTCTTTCTAAGTTCGCCATGGATGCAAATGGACTACATTAACGGATTTAGCCGGACGAGATTTAATCCTGCACATCTGAAAGGGGGAAGCAGAGGCAGCAAGGAGTTAATCCCGAACACATCCCGACCTGCGTAGATCTGAAACAGACCCACAGCCCGCAGGCCTTAAATAGAAAATGAGTGTTGGCCGTGTGACACATGGAAGACAAGTGGGGATCAGAGGGGAAGGGGGAATGTGATCCGGTAATACAGCACAGATGGGGGAGCAGGCACTCTGGGTAACAGTGAATCAGAGCACTTCAGGAGTAAGGAGCCCGCCGCTGGGGCAGGCGCGGTCGTGAAACGCACGGGAGAGCACGGGAGAGCACGAGAGAGCACGGGGGAGAGGGAGATATGCCGCGGCAGCACGGCTCCGGGCCCGTGGCCCACTGTGAGATCTGCTTGTCACGACAATCTCCCCAGATGTTCTGGAAGAACCCAACCTACCGAGATGGTTGTCATTGATGAGATCAGCATCGGGGCTGGCCCACATGTATCCTGGCTTACGCTGTAAAGTAATGATGAGCATTTATCACTGTATCTCCTCAGGGTAGGACCCACACCCCAAAGCCTAGAGTTCGGACTCCAAATTAATATCTCGCTTAAATATCTAGTGATATACTTCTGTCTAACAAAGCTCTAACATTGAAATGCGTAAGGTCCTGATTGAAAACAAGTTCAATGTTGTACCAGGAAAGACCTAAGTACTATATAAATTAGCTTAAGTCACTCTGCTCTCCCGGTGTGCTGTATCAGGCACTTTTTCAGCTGAAAAGCGAGGCACGTTCAGCAGGTTCCTAGTTTGGGGCACGCATATTGAGTTCAGGTAAGCCAGCCGTTTCAGCTGAATGAATGGATGTGACTTCAGAAGCCGGCCCCACTGGCAGAGCGGACAAAGACAACGAAGTCGGGGACAGGATGTTGGGGTTTTTTATTTGCCAGCGTTGGCGGAGGTGAGAAGAAGCAGACAGGCAGAGCAGTGACCTTCTGGGTAACGAGAGTGCCCCTGGCACACAGCCGAAAACTCCAGCTGCAGTCTCACACCTCGGTCATTGTGGCAAACGTCAGTGTGCTTACAAATTCCCGTTAAACTTACCAGGCCCTATTTTAGCGTCCCGTTGAAACAGTTACTGTGCGCTGCGGTAAGGAAACTCCTGCGCCGATCCTGTCAACCACATGTCTCCACTTAGCATGTGGAAATCCCGCTGTCCTGACTGCTGTGCCACCTTGGCCCAGTCAAAAACGAAACTGCCACGGCTGCCGGTGCGGGGGTCACGGGGGCTTGTTCCCTTTCCGGGAAAGCATTCCCGCCCACCTTCAGCCGGCTCCTGCCTCCTCCTCTCATTAAGGGTGGCCATTGTTCATTGGCGGCCCTGCTGGCAGGCCCACGCTGGTCTGAATGCTGGCCTACCTTTTTAGGCCCCTGGAGCTGCCGGCCAGGTTCCCAGGATGCCCCCAGACGTGTCCGGGAGGCATAACAAACTCGGCCGGGGGATGTCACGCAGGGGTCTCACTAAAGGGCTCAAGGGCCTTCCACGGAGGCATGGCCAGTCAGCAGAGGCACTGTGAGAAGCCTCCCTCCCACCCCCATCTGCTTACTTTAGCCTGTTAAAAAGGGATCTTTGGTTACTTTCTCGTGCATTTAATACGGCCCTTCGTAAAGACCTGGCAAGTGGGCAGGCTGGTGCTGGTTTTGTTGGCGGACACCGGTTCATAAGCATTCTAGAACTTTCAGATTCGATTTCTTCTTTTGTGTTAGACTCGGCCAAACGCCTATATAGCTCTATTTAGCAGTATCCAGTCTCAATCTTTTTTGATTCAACTACTTCGGTCCTAAAAAGTACGTTAATGCTCTGCTACATTACATTTCTGCTAAATGTAAAAAAAAATTAAATGGTTCCTTTCAGAAACATCTTATTTTACTGCTCAGAGCTGTCATCTCTTAATCCAAATGTCTGCCTTTCTATGAAATGTCAAAGACACGCAACTGTAGAAAGCTTAGAGCCAAGAGCGCCTTTGTTTGCCTTTGAGTATATGCACCTAGAGGTCTCTAAAACGGGACGAGACAAAGGAGTCTAGTCACAGTGATTTGTTTTTATTTTGTCTCGTCGGAAGACTGACACAATTGTGCAAACACTTGAAGGGACGCTTCTCACCAGCTCCTTGTGTTTCTCAAACTGAGAATGTCACTTTGTTGACAAACTCCAGCAGGAGCCAAGGCTGAGTGCCCCTCTAATTCCCTGTGCAAACTCCCAGAAGCTGAGCACATTATATAGTTTGCACTGCTATCCAAGCTGCTAATTGGTATACAGGAAGGAAGCGAGAGACAAAGCCTGCAGAGAAAGAAGACCGGCCTTTTGTTTTAGAGACCCTCTCATCCCTTATAAACAGCTCCAGTGGCATAACTTTTCCATCCAGCCTCTACAGCATAGGCGGCCATGTTTTCTGTTTAGCCTGTTGCCACAGTAACCAGTCCATTCCCATCATCACCCTCCCCCCCACCCCGCATTCTGCCCATTTTTTTTCCAGCATAAAACAAAACGAAAACGGGGGGGTCTTGAATGGGCTTTGAGGTAGGTAAATGTATTCAGTGACACTGGCCGGATGACTCCATTCTCCCAAGGCCTGTAACGTTTGTTTCCAGTCTTGTCTAAGGGCTGCGACTCTGTGTCGGGCCCTTTGTTCCGCGTGCCGTCCATACAGGCCCACAGTTAATGGCGGCCTTGTCCCGGGCCGCTGGAGCAGAAACCTTCAGCAGGAAGGACAAAGGGGGCAGGCTGGCCACCTCGAGGGTTGCTATGGGAGGCTGCCTCTTGGCGGGACCCTCAAAGGAAGCCTTCGAGTGCCCCTTCCCGCATCTGCTGTGCCAGCGCCCAGTCCTCTTCATCACTGGCCCCCTTCCCGAAGGGTAACCGTCCCATGCACCACACGGTGCCTCGCGGGCATTTTGGGAGCCTGATGTAATGCTGAGGCAGGGCCAGAGCCAGAATGTCCTGGAACAGACACATCTGCAGAGGGCCAGGCCAAGGCTCCCTCATATCGCGTCTGGCTGGTGATGAGTGGTCCTTCCTGAGGGGTCCTGGGGTGGCTCAGTGGCTGAGGCCTCAGTAGTGTTTGCAACCAGAAGGTTGTGGTTTTGTGTCCCATTCTCAACAGAATACTCAGATCTCTGTTGGGCATCACAGCAAGAAACACTATATGGACGAAATACGGGGACACACCTTTTACTTATTGAATTCAGGTTTTTGTATCATTCAGACCCATTGCCTCAAGTATATAAAATTAAGCACCCATCCATGCAGTCTGTTTGTGAAAGAATAGGTTGTTCTGAAGAGCTCAGTGAATTCAAGCATGGGACATTCATAGGATGCCAACTTTGCAATAAATCAGTTCATGAAATTTCTTCATTGCTAGATACTCCATGGTCAACTGTAAGTGGTATTATTGCGCAGTGGTGGAATGTAGGAGCAACAGAACGTCAGCCACAAAGTGGCAGGCCGTGTAAGGTAATGCAGCAGGGTCACTGAGTGCAGAAACACGTAGTGTGTAAAAGTCACCAACGCTCTATTGACTCAATAGCTGCAGAGTATCCACACTTCCTCTGGCATTAACCCCAGCACAAAAACTCTGCACCAGGAGCTTCATGGAATGGGCTTCCATGGCCAAGCTGCTGCACGCAAGCCTCACATCACCAAGCGCAAGGCCAACCATCAGATGGAGTGGTGCAAACCATGCTACCACTTGACTTCTGGAGCAATGGAAATGTGTTCTGTGGAGTTATGAATCATGTTTCTCTTTTTGGCAGTCTGATGGACAGGTCTGGGTTTGGCAGATACCAGGAGAACGTTACCTGTACCTGTAGAGACAGGGATAATGGTGTAGGTTATGCTTCAGGGGTTGTGCTGGGTCACTTACTTCCAGTGAAGGGAACTCCTAATGCTTCAGCTTACCAAGCGTACCATTTTGGACAATTCTATGCCTCCAACTTTTGGGAAGGCCCTTTTCTGTTTCAGCATGACTGTGCCCCAGGGTGCAAAGCAAAGTCCATAAAGACATGGCTGGGTGAGTTTGGCCTTCAAGTCCAGCATCATTGCCTGACCTCACAAATGCTCTTCTGGATGAATGGTCAAAAATCCGCAGACACACAGCAAAATCTTGTAGAAAGCCTTCCCAGCTGTTATAACTACAAGGGGGGGGGGGGTAACTACCTATTGATGCCTATGGATTTAGAATGGGATGCCATAAAAGTCCCTGTAGGTGTAATGGCCCAATACTTTTGCCCATATAGTGTATGAGTAGAAAATGGTGGACCCTGTACTGAGACCCCAAGCATTGCTTTAAACCATACATGTGTATGCATGTGTCTCAAATGAAAGCAAGAGGAGGTATGGGAACGTAATTATTCCCATGTGCCTGTGCCAATGACCAACGGAGCATCATTTCAAGGCCCCAGATCATTCTCTCTTTAAGATCTCTTTTTATCTATGGCTATTTCATTGTAACAGATTGTAACATTTTCTTGTGGGCTCTGGAGCCTATCCTAGAGGCTATGGGCACAAAGAAGTGGAATAACCCCTGATGGGGCACCATCCAGAAACATTTATAATAATTTCCTAAATTTTAAACATTCCAAAAGTGTATAGACGCTATAAATTTGAAACTTAGTTTTTATTCTCACTACATTATAATTAAATTGGCCAGTGTGCAAACTTCAGTAAGAGCAAGGATTCTGCATCATAGAAGCTGAAGAGTTTAAGCACAAATGGGTTAATGTTTTTACCTTTGTGAGGAGAAAAGTGTTTTGGTGGAAAATTCCACTGTCCTGTCTTAGTCTTCCTGTCCTAAACTGGAGGATCCACTTTAACAAGCTTAAGTCTGACAAGCGATCATATGTTATGCGCAGAGATCTGGCCCATTAAACATCAAACCCGAGGACCTTTCTGTTGGCAGACGGGGGAATCGTACATAAATCTGTTTGGTCTTCTGCCTTCTGGCGAGCCTGTAAAGACATCAGGGTGTATCCAAGGCAGCGCGCCTGCAGGAACCGGGAACTGAGATATTTCATGCCGGACAGGTGTGTGGGTTTGACCGGAGACCTGCAGAGGTGTGTTGACGTTGAGCTCTTCTTCTCAACAGTGAGTTAGGTTGCTGTTTCGTTGAGGGACAGGGCAAATTGGTGAGGAAAATGGGATGTTTTCTTTCGTACATTGCCTGCAGGTTCCTGCACACGGTGCTACGCATGCCCACACTATTGTGAGTGTGTGTCGAGCAACGCTAACAACCCTGTCCTCTCCACAAGATACTGACTGAGTTCATGTTACTCCTGGATTGGAATCTGCCATCATCCTTCTGCAAGAAGCAAAGGCTTCTGGGAGACCTGTGCTTTTTTTACCACGTTGCCAAGGTGCTCATTGCCAGGAAACAAATGTCATTCTTGTGCGTGCGGCTCCATTGATGGTGGAGAGCACTGGGGCAGTTGATGAATGGATAAAGATGGAGATATTCCCATAATCCTCTGATGTGATCCTTTCTGAAACAAAAGTAAAATAAACGGGTCCAATGTGAAACATATTCTCACGTCAACCTCTGACCTCATGTGACTGAACATGTATCATGCAGGAATGTGCTCAGGAAATCCAGAAATACAGAACGCTCTAAATAGTGTCTGGTCAACGAGGGGCTGGGGGGGGGGGTTACCCAAAGCCACGGGACAGCTCCACTAATTCACAGTTTCCGGGAGGAGGCAGACAATGTGCGTTTACGGCAGGGGCGAGGAAAACCCCCTTCCCTCTATCCTCCCAGTGACCACAGGGTCGCATTCCAGCCCCGTCTCGTCACGCCAGGCGCTGTCTGTTCAGCACAGACGGCCTCGCATGCCGCCTCCCACAGATAACGCCTCGAGTCGCTCACGCCCGCCGGAGCAGAAATTGCAGCCCTCTGTCGACTGTGAGTCAGCCTGGGGCGGGATGGGGGGGGGTCTGCATGCAGCAGAGACAGGCGGGAGGCAGGCTGCGTGGCTAGTTTTGTATGACGCCGAGACGAGCAGCCGACGATCAAACCGTAGATGGGCTACCAGTGATCAGCCAGAGCTTTTACAAACAGGGAAATCCTCATTCATTTCTGCAAGGCTTCACTCGACACCGAATTAAGTAGTAGTACTGAAACACCATGTTTACAGGAGTCCCGCTGATGCTGTTCTGTTGGTGTCAGCTGTTGACGCATTGAACGCGCTGGCCGCCCTTGCCAAGCTGCTCAGGGCCATTTGGCTTTGCTGAAAAATGGTGCCGACTTGGCTCCAGGCCTCTATAAAACCCAACCGTCTTCAGTGCCCCTCCATACATCCCTACGTCTTCAGCCCAAAATCCTTGAATTCCCTTACCTGTTAGCAGAGGTGGACATTTAAGGGGTCCAGAAAGTAAGACATAAATAAATAAAAATCCAGACCAGGATTTTGTTTCAACCCACCAGTTGAGAACTCTGTGACTGAGAGTCTTTATTCTCAACTGGTTGGTTGAGACAAAGTCTTGGTCTGGATTTTTACTTTCTGGACCTGTTAAATGTCCATCTCTGCATATTACGCACAAAGTGTCTGGGGCGGGGGTTGGTGTTCTAGCACGGACAGCTAGACAATAATGTCATGCCGGCTTGGCGATTGTGTGTCAAGGCGCTCCGGGGAAGTCCGCGCCTTGTGAAATAAGGCCATTGCCTAAGGTGAGGTCAAGATTAAATAA
>JAODKM010000042.1:11371523-11386367 GCA_026780845.1 Petrocephalus sullivani
CCCCACCCCCACGTCTATCCAGCTCGACCGCATTGTCTGCTGACACATTCCTGGTGGCCCCTCCCCCCTGCCCCGTCAGCCCCATCACTCTTAAGCGTGACAGGCAGTGGGCGACTCCTCACTGAGCGCATTGACATTTGCCGCTGGGAAAAACTTTGGCCCAACAATAGGTGACATGTGTCCATGATGGGACAGGCCCCAACACGCCTGACCTTACAGCTAACCGCAGTGCCAGGGTAGGCCACCGGGGGCGCTGCACTGGTTAGCAGCTTTTACGCTGATTTGTTTGGCTGGTAAACGTGAAGTTTAAGCTCCACAGGTACTCGCTCTCTGGCACTGTTTAGCAGTTCTGCTTCTCTCATGGACAATTATTCGGTTTTCGTCTTGGGTTTTTATTTTAATAGACTTTCTTGGTGTTGAATTTGCTTTGGTTTATCCATTAGAATGAAGTCTACTTTTATCAAAGAGCGTATTTCCGTTTTGTTGTTTTCGAGATGAGAACCTGAAGTCGGACTTCTGCATCATACTGGATGTCACAGTATTAGGAACCTCAGTCGTCATATAATCCAACAAAGCACTGTCATTAAATTCCCAAAAAATCAATAAGTGCACAGAAAACAGTTGTCTTAGACACATTTGACATTACCGCTCAATTAAGGGATTGCATTTATATAATCATTTTAACTGCTAAGACTGGTAAGTGTAGTAACGTGAGATATCGTCCTTTCTCTGAGGGATCCCCTGGCTCCCTAACATGGCCGACGCCTAACTTGCTGCTAAGAAGCAGGCGATTGGTGAAGCTGTTTCCCTTTGTTAACTGATAGAATCAGATTATTTCCCTCTGAAATGCTTTGATGTTTTTGCCCAGAGCTGTGTTGCGATTGCTAGTATTCCTTGATTTGATGCCGTTGCTTTCAAAGTGCTGTTTTCGGGTGGAAGTGATAACAGTTATTACCCTTACCATGGTAATGCTTTGGGGCTGACAATGTCCCTAAGTTCTGCCCCCAAGGGTGTAACCTGACCAAGAATTCCTCTGCGGGGCTCCCCAAGCCGTGATTCTCTTTTAGGTGGCATCAATGCTGCTCTTTTGAAAAACAAAATCTTTATTTAAAACACGTTCGAAGGACACTTCAAAACGTCAAACGGATGATTAAGTAAATAGCCACCATCTGATACGTTTTTACCCAGGATCTTAGGCAGTGTCTTCAGTTTCGTCTTTTTTTGCATTCAGCTCATGTGGTGAGAGTTTGGGGTCCTCTTTTTGTCTGTAATGGAGTAAAGGGAAGCATTTCAGTCTTATTTGATTAGGTGTATTGGTTTTGCTCCATAGCTATTGAAATGAAAAGCAGTTTAGTCGTGGGTGCTGAGCGGATTGGGCCACGGGAGGGCCCAGCCTCGGGGGGGTCAGGGGCGGAGCCGAGGCAAAGCTCCCGATCCCCATCACGAACATCAAACGCAGGGCCCGGCCTGGCCGTCCCAATCCAATTTTACTGTTGAGCGGGTTTCCCTTTTTTGTGTAGGGCCCCGTGGTACAACCCCAGCCTCATCTCCACATCTGCCCAAATGCCGGGCTGCCGACTCTTAATGAAGTATGTTTAAGCTCAATTCTAGGGATGGGCAGCAGGCAGCTTACAGTATCAGCCATTGGTCTGGTCACATCGACCGAAAATCACTCGCTTTTCAACAAGGTAATGACCCTAAGCACATTTCAAGGTTATGTAGTAAGTATTATCTTGTGAATAAGGAATGAGATGGAGTGGTGCGACAGATGACCTACCCCCCCACAATCCTCCGACTTAAACCTAAAAGAGCTGGTTGGGGATGAGTAGGACCAAAGAGTAAGATTAAAGTAGTCAACTCCCCAGAACTTGTGGAGACTCCTTCAGGACTGTTGGAGAAGCATTCCAGGTGTCTACATCTGGTATGATGAGTCAAGTTTTCTGTTACATCATGTAGACAGCTGGGTGCAAGGGCATTATTTACCTGGGGAAGGGATTGCACTAAGCTGCATAATGGAAAGAAGGCAAACCAGCCAGAGGCAGTGTGACGCTTTGGGCAATGTTCTGTTGGGAAATCTCGGGTCTTGGCGTTCATGTGGATGTCAATTTGACACGTATCTAGACATTGTTGTAGACCAAGTGCACCCCAACATGGCAACAGTATTCCCCAATGGCAGTGGCCTCTAATGCACGAAGTACGAAGATGTTTCAGGAATGGCTTAAGGAACATGAAAATGAATTCACGGTGTTGAATTGACCTCCAAATTCTCTAGATCTCAATCTGATTGAGCATCTGTGGGATGTGCTGGACAAACAAGTCCAATCCATGGAGGCCCCACCTCGCAACTTACAGGGCTTAAAGGATCTACTGCTGATGTGATGGTGCCAGACACCACAGGACGCCTTCAGAGGTCTTGTGGAGTCCAAACTGCAGTGTGGAGGGGAACAGGACAGTCCAGTATCAACCCAAACTGATACTCTGTGGCTCCTAGATTGCCAGAGCTTTCCTCTATGCATGCAAACAGTTTTACAGAATGTCCCAAGTTGACCTCTGACCTCACAGTCACCTCCTCCATACGTCTCTTATGTCAAAAATCCAAAACATAAAGGATACTGTCTGGCATCTGATGTTGCTTTAAGTCATATGCGTAGTTTCTGGTGTGTCCACATGGCGAGTAAGGAAGGCAGAGCAATATCATTTTATTAAGATGTTAAACAGGTCAGGTGGTATGCTGCTTAGTTATGTAATTTTGGACTTCTAGGCTATATTTGGGACTTCAAAGGGCTGGATCTCCTGCATCCTGCTTGGATACCAGCTGGGTGCCCAAAGAGAGGCACCTGGGTGTGGCCACACCTGGGTGGGAGATCCCGCCCGCCCAGCGCCGTGTAATCAGCGCTGCTGCAGCGGCCTAATGCACTTCAAACACCCAGTCACTTGATTCCAGTTTAGGCGGGGAGAAAAGTTAATTTCAAGGTTTGTTAGTGATCCTAGGGCGAACCTAAAGAGATTTTCGCCTGGAAGGAATTCAGGCCCCAAATCCGGACTCACCCGGGGTGAGAAGACGTGGCTTGGCGGGGTGGGGCGGGATGGGGCGGGTCGAGGGCATTAGCCGCCAGCGGTTAGAGGGGGTGTCAGAGGGAGTAGCCAGCCCTCGGGGGCCTCGGGACCTCATTGTCTACCCACTCTATCCTGGGGCCCCAGGCAGCCTCCCCTGCCTGCCAAACCTCATCAGCTCAGCCGAGGGACGCGGATCCTCCATTAATATTGGTTTTGTGGAAAGGTTTTTACTTGGCCCGCGAGCAGCAACAAAGGGTAGGGTGCTGGGCGGGAGTGGAGATGGCCGGGGCGCCCACACATGAGGGATTCTGGATGCTTAAAATCATTCATGCCCATTTCCAGCTAATGAAATCGGCCTGGTCTCACCCTTTGAGGGTCTTAGTCACTATTATTTACTTAAATTCTGAAGAACAATGTCTACCTAATCACACCTTCCCCCTCATGTAAATGCTTTGGTAGCACAGATTGCTTTATTTTTGAACCTACATGACTACTTGTTGCAAAATATATAATAAAACATTCTGCAGGGTTTTTTTTTTGTAGATTAAGATCTTTCTAGTCATTTTCTAGTTCACTGGTCACTGGATCTTAGGTCAAACAAAGTCCGTCGACAGCCTGAGGTCCTCAAACATTTCACTGTGACAATGGGCTCATTTGCTAACTTAAATGTAAACAGCCAAAATGGATGCTGTCACGTTGGAAGGTCACAATTGAGACAAAACATCCCCTGATATGGTTATGAAGAAAAATCTATGGCTATTCAAAGTCTTTAAATTACAAAGTGATTCTTTTTGTAGGGTACGAAGCAACAAGATTATCATAGGCTGTTTTGATCTAAACCAGCAACACATGATTTTTATTCAAGAAGGCACTTACGTGGTTTTACATGGGTATACCATGGTATGGAGCTGATGGGGGCGACGTCATTCAGTGCACAGTGTCTTCTCTGTGGAGCTTACATGTTCCCCTTGTGTTCTGGGTGGGTGTCCTCCCACCAGACATGGTTTAGATAGACTGATGTCTCTAAAACACCCTTCAAGCTACCAAACTCATCTTACACCCTGCTTTTAATACAAGTTTAAAATATTTGTTCAGCTAATTTATATATATGCATGTATATCTATATATGTATCACAGGAACAGGAGCACCTTTTCTGACATGTAGGTACTTGACCACCATGCCCCCTGCTGGCCAAGCTGCACCGAGCAGCCTCTGGCTGTATTGTCTATGGCTACTGTCTGAGGCTTCAGGACAGGATGGGGTGCATATTTATGACACTCTGTTATAGGCTGTGAGAAAGGCGCAGCCGGGCTGACTTGCATATGTGAAGGTAGAGCGCAGGTTTTATTTTTGGCTGGGGTGAGTTACGGAGAGGTGTGCGAGTGCATACAGGAGTAGGTGTGTGTGTGCATACAGTAGTAGGTGTGCGAGGTGTGTGTGCGGCTGTGTTTGGATGCAGTTCTGTGGAGGTGAGGGAGTACATACAGGGGGTCCTGGGGTTATGACATATGTCAGGAAAAGGACGTATGTATACTATACTGTACAATGTACTATAGTAACAGAAAAAAATGACAAAAAATGTCTTACCTTTATTCTTGTGGTTGGCATTGCAAGCTGGGAGAGAGTGACATATTGGGAGGAGGAAGCTGGGGAGGCAGGAGAACCTGCAGAAGGTCCTGGGGAAACTGGGTCAGGTGAATCAGGATTGCCTAAAGAATCTTTACTTTACTGCGTATTCTTCCGCTGCACACAGCCAAACTAGTCCGCCCACGTAATCCGTAAGTACAACGCTAACGGCGTAGGCCAAAACACTCACGTCTCGATTTTTAAAAGTTCTTATGGGAGTTAGCGTCATAAACTCGAAAAACATGATATTGTGAGACTGTCGTCACCCGAGGACCCCCTGTAAGTAGAAGTGTGTTTGTGTATGGGCAAGAAGGTGGACGAGGTGGGGGGCAGGGGTGATTCTGGGATTTGACCCTTAGGGGGTCAAACTCCTGAAAAAATATTGGATGCCACCCCCATCCCATCCCAGGTCCCCTGTGATTGGCAATGAGGCAGGTGGGGGAGGGTGCCCCATGATAAAGTTTGCCGAGTTGAGAGTACGAAATAAAAAGAGTGTAGAACCAGCTATGGGGGGGGGGCAAAGTCCAGGAGCTAGACTGTTTCTTGACCGTAAGCAGTTAATTGACAGTTAATAGATTAATGGTAATTAACCTCATAGAGCAGTTCGGAAGTGTTAATGGTAAGTGGACAGTGTTGGGAAAGTTACTCAAAAAAGTAATCCATTAGAGATAAGTTCAGGTCCAGGAAGTACAAATCCAGGCCGAGGTTTTGTTTCAACCAAGCAGTTGAGCACAAAAAGTCCCAGTCACAGAGTGCTCAACTGGCTGGTTGAAACAAAACCTTGGCCTGGGTTTGTACTTTCTGGACCTGAATGTATCTGTATCTATAATTGATTGCTTTTGTGAGTGACTTCCCCATGGATCAGCTGTTTGTACTCTAGAGTCTTTTTCGACAGCATGTATGTGCGGAGGTGAGCCCGCATAGGGATGGGCAGTGGACACTTCCTGTCCCATCGCACTGGGATGGGGAGGTAACGTCATGGCCACTTGGAGATGTGGGAAGATGTGGGAAGCCCCAGGCGCACAATGGCCGGCCTGTTCGGCCCTGCTCACCACCGGGGGCTGATAAGGCCCGCGAGGCCCGAGGCCAGGGGGCTGACAGCGGCCCTTTGTGCACCTGGGGGGGGGTTAGCCTGCCGCCCAGCCGGCTGCCGATACTATCAGGCCACGTGTCTGCCCCTCCGTCCCCCCGTCCCCCGTCGTGAGCGGCGTCAGATGGGGGGGGGGGGGGTACTCTTGACGAGTAACGGGCTGTCATCAGGGCACAATTTCCCAACGTCGTCAGACGGAACACCAAAGATACGCGTCCACTTCCAGCTTGAGTGGCGACAGATTTCGGAGAATATTCTAGACCCAAGAGTCAGAGGCTTCTCTCTAAAAGAGACCTCTGAAATATTAGACTCCAGGCTAACGACAGAGGGTCAGACTTCCTATGCAGATTTGCATGGCACAGTGCATCTGTAAAATCCATCATGCTTCCAAGAAACAAGCATGACCACATCTGAAAAGAAAAGCTAACTTGACATGTTTTTCATCTGAAGTTAATATATGCGCCCATGACAAATCTATTATTTTCAGATACCGCATGACCATCGGTATTAGATTTTGGGCTCCTTGCCGGGACTGTGATCAGCTGACGGGGGTGGAGGAACCCAAATGTTACATGAAATCAATCGTGTCTATCTCCACGACCATTTGGAACCAAGACGTTCTCTATTCAGACTTTTCCACTCAAAGTTAACAACGTGCAGCCATTCTAAGGAGCAGAACCTCAGCTATGCTTTGAAGAGCACAGTTCTCCCTCAGCTTGACTGAGAAGTTGGTGAGATGCATCACCTTCTGTTCTTCTGGTTCTTTTAATTCCTCCTTCCTGGGCTCACAGCTAATTTGACCCACCTTTTCTCCACAAGAAGGACCATTTAAGGACATACAGGGGGGATCTGACCTTTTCATAAAGATCCACCTTGATTCCATGTCTCCATGGGTGTGATAATGGATAAGATCATCCCGACCTGTCCCAATTCACACGTCCGGGACTCGGCAGCCGGATCTCCTGCCTGGCTCCACATGAAGTGGACCTTGGCCTACTGTACATTAAGGAGGCCCACACACCAGTCCAGGGTCACTCTGTGATGATATTGGTCATCCTGGGTAAACACGAGATCCTCTGTAGGTCATTCAAAAGGGACTTTTCCTGCTTAATGTGACGCATTCGTTTGCCTATAATTGATATTTAAATATCAAATATATCAAAATTTTCAGATCACTATACTTGAGGGCCCACAAGTAACTTAGTAGCTCAGTTACTAATCAAGTACAAATCATGAACAAATATAGTAACTGCATGATATACATGAACCATTATGACTGGTCAATGATGAACGAACATGGGATCAGCGTGTGACTAATACTTAGTTTCTGGTTAGTTAATATAAGTATGTAAGCGTGTTCTGCTATATAATTTCTGCTCCCTCAAAATGACAATTGTTTTTCTTTAATCGATATTTAAAGAATTTTTAAACACAGTTAAAGAAACATGAAGAAAACTTGAAGATTTTTGATTCAAATAAAGCGAGGATGTATAGCTGAAATCCCCCATCCAATCCTATCCCCCATGACTGCATATCCTATACAGACTTGCAGTGAAGAAATCGCAGGAATCATAAAGCAGGAGGCAGGGGACAATCCGGATGGAGCACTAGTCCACCGCATGGCACATACAAGCACCTAGAGGGCAGTGTTTCCCAATCCGGTCCTCGGGAACCCAGAGCCGGTCCACATTTTTGCTCCCTCCGAGCTTCCTGCCAGACTGTCCACATTTTTGCTCCCTCCGAGCTTCCTGCCAGACTGTCCATGTCTTTTCTCCCTCCCAGCTCCAGGTTATTCCTTCACCGTCATATTTTCCATTTATTTCTTAAACTAATTGGTGGCTAAATGGTAGATTATGTAAGGCCGGTCTTCGAAGGTGGGAACTTCAGGTTCAGAAAATAAAAATCCAGACCAAGGTCTTTCTTTCAACCAACCAGTTGAGTTCTCGGTGACTCTGGTCTGGATTTGTACTTTTTCTGAACCTGAACTATTATTAATGAAATCATCTTGTTGCTGTTTTTTTTGTTGCCTAGTTGTGTAGGCTGTTTATTTGTAGGCAATAAGTCCACCAGACATGTTCCAGTCCATAGGAATGATTTATCAGCAGCAGGATGGGCAGCAGGTGGTATAAGGGGTTTCCCGGGGAGAGGTTAAGGGGCAGGATGGGGAGCCTTGTTGTGGGGCCATCCATCCTGGGGGCAATTCGAGGTTTTCACCTCCTTTTGTCTGTCCATGGTCCCCTGCGCCAACCCTTTCCAAGAATGGCTGGGGCAATTAATTTCCACCAGCAGGACGCTGGGTTGCAGGAAATGGGCCCCACCGGGCTAGATGAGTACCCGCCACCCCCAGACAGCCCCCGCTCCAACCCCAGCCCTGCTGTGACACGCTGGGAACCACGCTGTTTTTTGGCCTCAGTTCGGCCCGTTCACGGGGGATGGGGGGGGGGGGGGGTGGATTATTTCTATGTAGAGATACACGGTGCATTGTGATGGTGACATTGCACACCGGCCGTCTGCCCTCCTAACCTGCCGTTCATAAACCATCCACACAGGAAGCGTGTCCCCAAATGGCTTTGGGGGCTGCAGGGGCCTCCACTTCCCAAACAGCAACGCCTCCTAATCCAGTCAGAGCAGACGCTGGGGGCCCAATAGCCAACCACCTCAGGTTCTTCCTGTTTATCCAAAGTGACTTCATACGGGCGAATGATTTACACAAAAGACAGTTTAAGACTTTACAACAGGCAAGAGGCCCGACAGCACTTCCTGCACCATAACTATCATTCGGCTGTATACTAAAGGGGCACATTTATTTAGTTGCTGAAACAATCGCGTATCCTACGTGGCTTTCCGGTTTGCAGCTGGACGTTCATGTAAAGGTGAAGAACCTTTTTTAACACAGCCTGACCCCTGATTTTTAAGCGTTGTCCTTCATTGTACAAGACAGTCTTCCTGCCCACCGGGCATACCGAGACCTGTAGTTTTGGTCACCCTGACAGCCTAAACGCAGCCTTGCAGTACTCTGTGAAACGCCATATTGCAATTACAACGTCTTCAAAGCAACACTGCTTTCCCAGCTTAAAATAGCGATCGGAGACTCATATTATACTTTCAGGCACCCCCTTGCTCTTTCGTTCCCAGAGAATAATTTCATAAGAGTCTCACCGTTTGGATTACTGGGTCATTCTTTTCTGTCTGTCATCCCTCATTAGAGGCGTGTCCTACACTCCCATGAGACTTTGTGGAAGGAGATAAACCAAATGATAATTCAAAACTCGTTTCATATGTAAGGGGCTTATATTCCTCAAAATCGACACTGGAGATGACTCGGAACGTCATCTCTGATGTCTAGCAAGCAAGTTCTCCAAGAACAGAAGAACTTGACCAGCGCGAAATAGCCAATCAAAGCTCTGCACTCTGAGGAGCTGAGCTTGCTTCTAAACGCTTTGTCATGTGGCGGATTCGCTTAAATGATTCGGAAGGGCAAAATGCTGCCAGCAGGAAGGTGACAGGCAATCTTCGTAACCCCGGGTTAGGCGTAGCTATTTGCAGCCACTTTATGAAACGGGATACTTGAATATCAAATCTGAATATCAAAGTTCATTTGCTCCTTTGAGGAATGCCTCACATCCACAGACGTGCGTGACTGAAGCGTTGGCGCGGGATCTGCGCTTTCGGCCCGAGTGCGTGTTTAGGGAAATAAAAACAGATAAAGAGTCAAATGGGGCTGAAATAAGGGGGGGCTGCCTTGGGGTGTCGTGGACAGAGCGACATTGTGTGTGAGGAACAGAGGACGGCGCACATGTAGGCGCACAGAGCCGGACGGGCCGCCTCACTCCATAAATCATCTTCTCATCTGCCGTGAGCCACTTTGACCGAGGTTGTGGCCTGTGTCCGGACTGGACCGTGACCCCCCCCTCCCGGCCGGGCTACCTGCTGCTCCGCACAATGTGATTGGTCACGGTTCTCAGGATGATGGAGGGTGCTCGATTCGACATGCTGGCCATTTCCAAATTTTACACAGTCCCCCCCCCCACACCTTCTGCCGTATCGTGCTCTGATGGTTAGTGCCTCCCTATCGTATTCTGTTACGCTGCTAAGACTCTTTAAAAAGACTCTTTTAAAAATGGATCTTGTTCTGCTTTCATGTATTTGGTGCATACCACTGTTCATGTATATGTCTTTTGTGTGTTTTTTTGCTTTGTTGCTCCACAATTCTATTTAATCTACTAGAATTGGTTGGTTGGGATCCTCCCAGGTTTCATTTGATCTCAATAATCCCATTTTTACAAAATTCCTGCTTTCAACTGTTATATTTGCAGATTTTCCAAGCAGAGCAAAGCTCCCTTGCCCACTGACTGGCAGGCAACAATTACAGGCAAATCGCAAATCTATTGCCTTATTGTGATGTGATTTTATAAACACCTCTTTAAATGGGAACCCCAGGGGGCGCCCTCCCAGCTTCTGTGATTCCACACTCCACAATCAATTTGTTCCCATAGGCCCCTGCTGCTGAGGTAATTGCTGACCTGAGCTTCCACACCCCTACCCCTCCCCAGTGCCTCCGTGAACTTGCTTCGGCATATGGGGGCTCAGGATGTCCACTGAGTGAGGTCACACCCACCCCCATAGTCTGGATCTGTCCTGTCATTGGTTAATATGCCTCTGGCTAAAATGGGGCCTTCCAGGCCAGGTGTTACACCTCAGACCATGCAAACATGCACACAAGGAAGGGATCGTCCTGGTGATTAAATTATGGGATGGGGCTACAAAAAGATTAATAGTGAAACAACAAGAGCTGGGGGGGGCGATTACTTGCTGAAGAGAGGAGCTAATGAGGAAATAATTATGGTTGAATCATATGAGTCCAGTCCTGCTTTGAAGTGGTACGTGGGGAAGTAAAGTCTGCTCTATGAAACAGAAATAAAAAAATAAAAAAAAAAGGTGTTAGTCATTTGACAGCGACCTGAAGCACATGTCCACAAAGTCACAGGCATCTGTGTTCCATGCGTAAATAAAGGACGCTTCAATTTGGGACCAGGCACTGGAGCTTTCCAGGGACAAGATGGACAAAGATAGATGGTTGGGGTCATCAGCTTCTTCTAGAACAAAGGCCCCAACACCTTATCTTTAACCCTCGGCAGGCAATCGATTCGCCGTGGGCCATTACTCATCTCCCGTGCCTGAGGCGAGGTTTTCATCGCCTTCGCGCGGCTGTGTCGACGCATTGTTCCCCGCCGCGGAGGTGTTTATTTACGGTGCCTGACGGGTGCAGAAATGGGGGTACCGTTTCTTCTGAGCCATAAATTACTCTGCAGGGATAAACCATGCATCACGGCTGGCATATAAAGGCCCACAAGCTCATGAACATGAGTCTGCAAGCTCATGTTTCCTGTTTATGTAAATATTTTATAAATCCTGTGAGGTAAATATCACTTTCTGCTCTTTATTTTATTCCAGTGCTTTGCTTGCTTGGCAGAGGGTGAGGGATTAAGGCTAGGAAGCTGGTGAAAAGTGTCAGCTATTTCCTTACCTTGCTAGAGCCTGTACTCCATATGCGGACTTTGAGGGACGCTGAAAAGCACCTACTCCACAGTAAAACTCTACAATTACAAGCAGTTGCCAAAATGAAGTAGTAATAAAATGTTTTTTTTTTTAAGCATGAAGCATAGGCCTATCGTGATGATTAAAAGTGTGTTCGATTTCGTATGTGCATGCGGGTGGGTCATGTGTGAATCAAATTGTGGGGACCAAAACAAACTGTTACTTTGACATTGTGGGCACCAATTTTTTCAGTCCCCACAAGGGAAATCAAAAATCTTGTATTTTGTTTGGTTACTTATGGTTAGGGCTGGGTAGAGGTTAAGGTTGTCATTGTCGAGATTAGGGTTTTTTCCATAGTAATGAATAGATGGTGCCCACAAAGATATGAATATAAACGTGTGTGTGTGTGTGTGTGCATGATGGGGTGGGGGGCGGCAGGGTGTTATCTAAAAGTAGAAGAAGCACCATAGTGGTCAAGGAATTTGGCGAAGGACTTTCCAGTTCAAGGCCTGGGACGGACCCTGCTGTTATGCCCTTGAGCGATGCTCTGAACCCTGATAAAGTCTAAAACTGGCACTTTGGATGAGAACATCTATAAGGCAATGATAATGACAATAGAATGATAAAAAGAGGGGAGGGCATGCAGGTAGGGGCTAGAGTGACATCACAAGGGGGGTCATCCCTGGTGTAAGCCATTAGCAGAGAGCTCAGGGGGATCCCCAATCCCAGCATGATTGGGATCAAAGCCTCAGGGGGACTAATGGTCCAGCAACAAAGTCTGCCTTTTGTTTAAGAGCATTACCTACTGCCACATTACCTCCAATGTGAAAGTCAGCAGGAGCCGTGTTTGGGGCTGGGCTGCTTGTTTTGTTAATATTATTGGGTATTAGAGCCTCATTGAGTTATACAGAATTAGTATGGAGTCATCAGTATGGAACCCTATTGCCTGCCTAGTTTTTGGTGCATCTCCAGCATCATGCAAGTTCTCCGACCTCGATGTGATGCCCCTCGGCCTGCAGCAGCTGGTCAGTTCTAGTAGTCGCCTCTGGTGCTCCTAATCCAGAAGATTGGGCCCACAGCTCTTAGGGTCGCCCTCACACGTCTGAGCGAAATGTTAATTGTCCACTAAGCAGGGCCAGATTGGCCTGATTGGCTTTAATGCCGCTGTGTCCCAACGCTTATCTGAGCTCAGCCATTCTTATCCTCCTTGTCATTGTAGACTTTTAGGTAATTGTGTGACGGCCATGGCGGGGGGGTTGTTCTTCCTCAGCATGCCCTGAGCCTTTTCCCTCTTCTTCTCCCTCCATTGTCCTGTTTTGTCTGTAGGCCATTGAGCTCCGGGCCCATTGTTCTTTCCACGTACGAACACAGATGTGCTCTTAATTAGTATAAGTCAGCCCGCCCCCCGCCTCTGACTACTTAAGCTTATACTGTAGCCAATACTGTTATACTGTTTGCCAAAACTGCTGTTTGGCAAACAGTCATATGTACAATGCAGGATCAAATGGAATGGTGGCGGGGGGGGGGGGGGGGTTGCCAGTTGTGCCAATGGTTGACAGCTTCACGGAGAACTTCAAAGCCCTTCCAGGGCCTCAAATCTTGGCTCCCCACAAGCCATCGCTTGAATGTAATATTGATGTGTCACTGGTTCCAAGACAGTGTTCTCCTTCCCTAGGTGGAAAATTGATCTGCCAGCTATGGCACCCTTAACGGGGACGGCTTTCTTCGCCAAGATAAACATTGTACCAACACCCCCACCACAAACTCCAGCTACATACTCCTTGTAGATCACATAGTGCAGCACGACGACAAATTCTCCAGCAAAAAGTTGTATGTTTCTTGCCGTGTGCTGGGTGGGCATCGCCTTGTGGGTTCTTCTCGGCCTTGTGATGGTTCCAGGATAGGCTGCAGATCTCAGTCACCGTACATAGGATCAGCAGGTGTAGAAAATGGATGACTGGAGGGTTGGGTATTTATTTTACCTCACCCACAACATCAGACATACGTGCAAACGCAATATTCACAATGTCACGTTCAGTGATGATCAGCCATTCGCTGAGACTTGTCGTTTTAAGGCAACATCATCCTAATGTAAAGGTTCAGGTTGTTGCACATTAGGTGCTTATATTACCAATGGAAGAACTATGAGGGCCTCCAACAGCATCTTAGAAACCGGTGCTTAAGAACCAAAGAGGTCATTCTGCTATGAAAGATGCTGGGACGCCTGGATGCGGTATTTGTTAAGCAGCATGAAACCCAAAGGGTAGAGGTGCAGCTAGGGTATGTCAGGCAGGCCTCAAGCACAACTGTACTACAGCAGCAGCTCGAAACCGAAGAGGGATTCTCAAAAACAGATGGCTATATTCGCTACTGAGAGAGAGTTCCTACTATTTTTAACTTGGGGTAATTTTGAAATAGCTTTCCCACCAAACCCGAGGCGCTGGCAGCTGAACCATCTGCCGTCGGAGACCATTTGTGCCCGCTGAAGGCGCAGAGTCCAAAACAAAACGTGGTGGGCAATCAGCCCAAACAACTTGTTAATGAATTTACGGGCTGGGAGACGACGCCCTGCAAAATAAAACTACAGGACCCCGTCTACAACCTTACATGGTTGTAAACATGTATTAACTAGATAACAGGACTTGTTTGGAAGCATTTAAGAGAGACAAAGCCTTCATCACCACAAAAGAAAGAGTGTTTCGGAGAAAAGAGCAGATTCTATTTAACAGAGCTTCATAGAGATGGAAAGGAGTAGGCTTTTGGTTGGGGGGGGGGGGGCGATTGCCCCCTGGTGTCTGCTGATAGACAGTAAAGTGTTTGAGGGTGGGAGGGGACATTATCTTGGTTGGAAATTGTGGCCATGCTAATTTGCTTGCTTCGGCAAGTGTTAATTAGGCCCATGAGCTGATGCGGGGGTAAAAATCCCCCCCCCCCCCCATCAGGCCGGAGAAAGAGTGCCCCTTTGTGACACGCGAAATTTCAGGCTCAAGTGGTCGTTACAAAATGGCGCTCTCGAGAGCAAGTCCGACAAGGACCCTCCTGACTCGCCGGTGTTGCGGAAACTGCCCCCTTTCGCTCAGGGAAAGTGGACGCCCCCGTGCTAGGGGCGCTGGAGGGGACGGCTGGCTGCCTAAAGTGAGCAAGGGCAGTCAAGATGCTGGCTAAAGAGCATCTGGTGGCCATGTTTTTGTGACCTCACGTGGGAGTGGCCAGTAGGATGGCACTTAAGACACTCAAATCCCAAAAACTTACTGTTTCAGGTCCCAGGTGCGTGTTACCTTCCTCAGTACAAAGGCCCTTTCCTCTAAGGCCCAACAGAGAAGCATAATTAATTCCTTAGCTGCGGCAGATCGTTGTACATTACTCGTGTTATCCAGCAATAGGTTTGCTCTGCTTGAGCCAGGCTTAGCACACTAAGACCTGATATTAGCATACCAATGGTCATACACCAGGGACGGGTTGGTTGGGGGGGGGGCCTGGGTCAAGACACAGACAGTACCACTGGTGTGGGGGTGGGGGGGGGGTGCTAGGT
>JAODKM010000042.1:11386467-11399686 GCA_026780845.1 Petrocephalus sullivani
GGGGCCTCCTGCAGGTGAGAGGGGCGCAGGGGAGTGGCAGGGGGGTCTCCTGGGGGCGAGTGGGGCCGCGCAGAGTGGGGGGGGGGGGGGGGCTGGGGCTGGGGGGGGGGGTCGGGGGGGGGGGGGGGGTCTCTTTGCGCTTAAGATTATTGGCTGGGTGGGAGGGGGGGGCCATGTTTGTGTTTTCCACTCCTGTAATTACAGAGCTTTTGTCGGGCGCGGGCAAAACCCCCATCTCATTCCTCTCGAGTGTGACCAGTTCCCCCAAATCTGGCGGGCCGGTGGTGAGAGCACGCAGGCCAGATGCACCGGGACGGCCCGCTAGTTGTTGCTGTTCGCTGCCACCCCCCCAACCCGCCGGCTCCCATCCCGGGACAGAAGTCTGTCTGTTTCACAATAAATCTAAATAAATTCAGTGGGTGCTCGCAGATCCATTATGAAAGCTCTTTAAAAGACTTATTTACTGTCCAGATGCTAAATTTCTAATTGCACTTTTCATTATTACCCATAATACACTGCCTACGGCTAAGGCAACATGGCACCAGTTCATCTTAAAGAAAGAGGCATTTTACGAGAGAGGCATTAAGGATTTGTGGTCCATTATGCATTATTGGCTTAAAAATGTATACTGTAAATTACATGAACTCACGAGGAAATAACCATGAGTGACCCTGAAGAGGCACAGTGGACACAATTTCTCAGAAGTCCTTTTTCTGAAAGTGGCCCAACGACTGTGTGATGATGGCAAATATTTGTGCTATATCTAGAAAATGGGTAAGACCTTTGGGAGTCTTCAACTGTCACAGTTTTGAAAACGGGAAACTGGTTTCCCCAGTCGGTTAATAATAATACACAGAGCGGTCAGAACCGTCGCTGTCAAACTTTTCATCTTAAACCGTCACTATGCTTCCATTTGTTTTATCTCCGTCAAAAAACTTTCGACATTTTCATAGTCTTCATCATTAAAAACACAGTTTTGTCTTTATGTCTAAAATTATACAATTAATGGAAAGCACTATGTTATGATTTTTATAATTAAATCCGTGTTTTTACTGTTTATAGATACAATTTGACCAATAAAAAAAACTAATTTAAAATTTGAAATTAATTTTAAATTTATTGTCTGCAAAATACCAAGTGTACATGGAAATCTGCTTGGTGCAGGTGTCAATATAAAAAGATAAAAATAAAGATAAAACTATACAAGACATAAATAAAAACATTAATAAACAGCAAGTATAAAGGATGCAGAACATAGTAGTGTAATGTTAAAGTATGCACAAGTAATGTTAAAGCTATGCACATGTGAGCTAACTGCAGTGGTGAAACTCAGAAACAAAGAAGAGTCAAATAGATATGTGTCATATAAAAATGTTCCTATTTCAAACTTAGCAGCAACATGTGTAAGGGAAACCATAAATGTCCACTATAAATAGTGTCATTCACATGTTATTCGAAAAATGGACATAAGGGGATTTCAAAAAAAGTTCTATAGATTCCTTCTTACGTTGGTGAAAAGCCGTCTAGCAGGCCAGTGTGTAATATTTGGGTGAGACCTTTGGCTGTGTGGATTCTAAAAGGGTTGCAATCTTATAATTTGTAAATTGGGTTCCCTGAGAGTTATCAAGATCACATATCGTTGTCAAAACCACTCCTACTAAGCTTTTCACCAAAGAAATGATGTCACACCTCAAAAGAGGTATGTCAGTTCATAAACTCACTGCTGCGAAGTAGTTGCTATTAGTTTCCTTCCTAGAGTCACAAATAATACTAATATTGTGCATAGATGAATGTGCATAGATGAATCACCATCACACTATTGGGCCACAATATTGTACCTTATGAGATACATAAGTAGAAATCCCAAGGTATAGATTGTAGAAGAATGTATAACCCTTCGCCGTGTAAGGCTCTCTATGTAGAAGATTTGAGTGTGCGACCATAATGAGTCACATTGCGCATGTGAAATGGGGGGCATCTCTCAGCAGAGTAAGCCCCAGAGGTGTGAAAGCCATTATCAGCTCCTTAAAACCGTTCCTCCTCACCCCTGGCCATTTATTTAATGGGTTTATGAGGTGCTGGTGGCAGTTCCTGCTTCATTATGTCCAATTTAACATTAATTTGCCGGAATCACTTGGGTGACGAATCTGGCACTTATAAGGACAAGGGCGGTTAGCGGAGCAGAGGCGCCTGACAGCTACATCGTGGGCCTTGGAGTGACTCATTTTAAAGATCTGTTTATGTCTACTCTGGCTGGTTTAAACTAACCAGCAATTATTTAAAATGAAAAGAAAAAAAAAAACTTAAAATCATCGTGGCATTTTAGAGAATGACCCAAAAAGATCCGCAACTCAAATTTTGTTAGTGGGGAACAATTAAGAACCCGGGAAGCACACCGTTCTGAAATCGTTGTTTTGAAGGGTATAGTCTGCGGCTTTAGCTAATGGACACGGTGAAGCACTGCGGATGGGCGTGTCGAGAATGTCACCGTGCTCTCGATCAAAAGCAGCTTGGCATTTCAATATACAAGTTGTGAAGTGTTTTCTTCAATTACTGCTTTGCTCTTCCAGGTTGGAAAGCAGGCCTTTTTTTCCTTACAATGAGGTATTTTCTTTGTCCGAGGCTGGTGTTAGTTCTGTTGTGCAAGGTGCTGCAAGAATTGTATTTTTGTCTAAAGAAACAGTGCAAATGACAAAGGAATGATCTCCTTATGCTGTGGTTTGAGTGGATGGGAGTTTTCATATGTATTTCTGGTTGAATTCAGTTGTCATGCACATGTGTTTATTCAGATGGGTAGGGTCTGAGAGAGAACACAATAAACGTGGGACTAGCTTGAAAGGGTAATGAATGCTAACTAAAGGTGGCTGAACTGTCCTCTGTTGTTAAATAGAAACCCCTTTCAGATTGGCCATTAAGGCCTTAAACCGCACGCATGAAAACCTCAGCATGGGATTCCATGGGTAAAATTTCAAACGTTATAAAAAACAGTGCCAAGGAACATTAAGAGTTAGCAGCAGTGTGCTGTTGCATCATCAGCCATTTGCACGTACAGTAGGTGCCTACCATGAATCCTCCGTAGGTCAGTTAGGATTCCAGCGCTGGCCAATACAAGCTCTCGATGGATCTCTTTACTTGTTCGTCCTGGAACTCGGCGAGGCTCAGACCTCCATACCAGTGATCAGATGGTTGCTGGTTTGAATCCTATGCCTGCCAGATGGTTGCTGGTTTGAACACCATGCCTGCCAGATGGTTGCTGGTTTGAACACCATGCCTGCCAGAGTAGCCACACTGTTGGGCCCTTGAGTAAGATTGAACAGAAAGAGTCTTTTAGTACCAATAATTCCAGGGATTAACCCCCCTGAAAATGCCCCCGGGATGCTGTATAGACAGCGGACCTTGTGCTCTGAGCCCAAGTTTATCCCTCACCTCTATATGTAGTGGTATAATGTTGCATAGTTGATCCCTGATCGGTATGGATCCCACTACATGTGAACCACAGATTATAGATAGACCATAACAGCATGAAATACACTTTTACTGCCTCTGTTACTTTTGTTACTTTTTAAAGTATTAATTCCTTAACTCTCAATGCTACAAAGGTCTACGAGGGCATCATTCAGGGCTTGAAATTCATGCCTGACAATGGGGGAGCGCTCACCCCTTATATGTAGCACATGGGGGGAATTTTAGATGTTCGATGGGAATGCAATGAAAAAGCTATGGATTCAATAGCATTAGCCACGGCATTCTTATTGGACGCCGTTTTCCTCTTTCCCTTTGCCAAATTCTGTTTGTGAGTCTAATTACAGCTTTTGTTTTCCCGGGATAACGACTTTGGAACCAGAAACAAATGGCCTCCAAGGGCAGTAGAAGTCAAATGAACTCCCGACTTATGCAAACCAAATGACATGGCCCTGCTTACATAGCAGAAAACGGATTCGTAATGCAAATTTACGCACGCAAATGCTAATTCCGCTAGTCGTTCGATACTTGCACAACACAGTAATTCTAACAGACGTACTAGAGGAAATTAGCACACCTTGAAAAATAATTACAATGACGGCACATTGGGAATCATGATGTACGCTGTGTGAAAAGTAAATAAGCTTCTCTTCGGTTTTACGTCACAAACGCCTTTAGCGAGCCGGCCCTACTGCACCCGGAAACTGAAGCGAGCTGGCACCATGCTGTAGCTAGTCTCTCTTTGCGGTACGGTTCAGTTACAGGTCAGGTACGGGTCGCTTCCTGCCTGACAGTGGAAAAGCGTCACAAGTGATTATGCCAGAACACCGTGACTATAAAACAACGTCAACGGCCACATGAACAGAAGTCAAGGTTGTCGTCGAGTAGCTGGCTGAGAGAGCGTGTTAGGTCAGGGACTCAGAGAGTCGTAAGTCTGGCGGGAAGGCGTGCTCAGAGGGTGATGTCACGGCGCCTTGAAGAGGTGCTGAGAGGTGGGGAACCGCCTGAGTGTCTCCTCTGAATCGTTAGGGTCCTTTTAACAGGTCTGCGGGGTGACTTATTATGTGCCTGATTGACTGTGTCGGGTCACACCTGGAGACTGGTCTGCTGGGGGGGGGTTGGGGTAGGGGAAGTGGCCCAGTTTGCAGGTAATTTATAGGGCCAGCCAAAACGTCGCTTCTATGAACTCATCAGTGACTCAGCTAATAGCTTAACCTGTGACTGATTAACCGGTGACATCATGAACCGTGTTTTATGAAACACGGTAAAGCCAATTGCTCCCAGAATTACTTATTAATCCCACAAGACAGAAACGTCTGCTTCTGCAGATCAGTGTTAGCACCTGGTGCTAAGTGAGGGGGCTGTAGGTGATGTTTCTGGACCGAAACTACAACCTAAATAGCCACAGAGGTCTTAACCACAGTAAACAAACTCATTCTAAATAGCACCACATAAGCTGTTTAACAAAAGAAGTATGTTGGTGAGATACTCTAAATTGATCTGTCCAGAATAAAGGGGTGTGGTTCAAAACAACTTCCAAAAATGAACTTTAATCAAAAAGGAAACCTGGGTGGGAATTTTTTCTGGTTTCCATAAGTGAACCCACAATCCATTATGGTCTAACAGAATTAAAACCAGGAAATTGGTAAAAAAAATCTGTTTATTTTCATAACCACTGGACAATATAGCTGACAAAATTGCACCTAGCAGCTACCTAAAACTGTTCCTCTTGCATTTCAAATACTGGTATTTAACTAATTATCCCTTGGAAATAGGTGTGGATAACTGTCATCATAACATAAAAATTAACAACTGTACCAGTGTACTTCGAAGGACAAAACTCCAGAGCTGCAGGTTTGAATTCTACTCTCACCCTGGATTCGCGCGAGTTTCCACCCGTACACATACGGTTTGAACTGGTATCTTTCCCATAGTGTGCGTGTGGGCCCTGTGACAAGCTGGCATCCTTTCCAGGGTGTTCCCCTGCCTTGTGTGCCATAGACATCCTGGGATGGGCTCCAGGTTAATGTCAGGAAGATTGCATAAGTGGTTATGCAAAGCGGATTGATTGAAATAATGCTGTACAGATTCAGCTTTGCAGAGAGTAAACATAATCAGAGCAATCAGAGAATCATAATAACCAGGGAATCAGTGAAATGGCACATTTACACATATGATAAAATGTTCTGTTTTACACAGGGCAGATAATCCCTACAAAAAGCCCAGAGGTCCCGTAATAGGTTTACTGTTAGCTGATTGCTGTCTCACGGCGTGGCACGTGTAACGGTGCGCCTGTGGGCTTCACACATCCTGGGTCAATGGTAGACCCTTTGTCATAAGCGAGGACATGGGAGGAGCGAGTGTGTGAACGTGAGCCGGTTCTAGTGCCTAGGACCGGCAGCGTGACTTCAGTCAGATTAGTACCTCATCACGACCGCAGCCATTGGCTGGGCAGCAACCCCCTGGGGATTTCCCAGACCACCCGGCTGGGGTCATGACCCCTCCATCCCCAGGGCACCGCAGTCAGGGCAAGTAAGGATGTTTTTATAGGGCGCTTAGTGAATCTGAAAAATGAACTCTAGCAGTTTTCTAACCGACGTTTTTTTTTTTTCCCAGCACTGAGCAGCAAAGTTTCTGCTAACAGCGGTTAAAAACCATCTTTTCATTTTCAGCTTTGTGTTTTGATACTATTTAAACCATAACACGTAATACACGATGCGTTTTAAGTGAAAACTGAAATTCGGACACATTTTTGTCACATAGTTTACGCATGAAATATCGGAAATGCAATATAAAACATTTTTTAAACAAGTATAATCCGGCATGATTAGTGAAATGTCTTTACAGCAATTCCCAATTCAGACTTCTTGTAGGAAATCTGAGGAGTGTTTAGGTGTGTGTGTCTGTGTCTGCGTGTGGGATAGTGTACGTCAGGGGCCAGTAAAGCCTGGAGGTCAAAGTTCACGGACTGCCAGCGAAAGATGAACCTGCCCCAGCGCAAAAGGCCGGCCCTTGTTTATGGCGGCTATCAGATCCTGCGGGCCACAAGATAGCTTTGTAGACGCCCGGCGGGACGTCTCCGCCCAGGCTGTGCTTAGGCACACCCGCGCCCCCCCCCCCCCTGCAGCCGCTTTGTTGTTCCCACGGTGATAGGGATCTGGAGTGTGCCATAAAAAAATATAGATCACTGCCTGCCCCGTCATAAAGCGACCCTTCTCCTGGGCTGCGAGGCTCACTCAGTAATGAGCCTGATAAGAAGTCCTCCACCCCGTCCCTTCCCCTGGCAGCCCCCGCCCCTTTGCCCCCAATGCCCACGAAGCCGTCGAGAATGCTTCATTAGCCGCGTGCTAACAGCACCCCCCCTGACCTATGCAGCCAAAAGGCAACCAATGGAATTTCTACCAAGGTTCCTTGGACCAGCCGTATGGATATGGTTGGGTTCCCTTCCCATAAAAACTGTATTGTCTTTATAAGTTATAGGTTGTGTGTACCTTGAAATACCAGAGTCAAATTCCTATACATGTCATTGGTTCTATACCCCTGTGAGATGTTTTCTAAACTCACATTCGCATGTCAGAATCACTTGTCAGCTGCGGTTAGATTTATGTTCTTAACCACGGAGCCGGTTCAGAGCTCCAGACACGCTAAACCTCAGAACGCCTCTATATCCAGTCTTTGTTCAAACACACGTCAAATATAACCCTCTGTTATCTAATGGCTGTGAACGTCAAGCTGCTTTGGGGAGATCTGAGAGCTTCCGCATGGTTTAAACCTTCAAAAACCACTTGGAAAACGAGAGAGTACCAGCTAAGTGTGCTAGAAATGGATTTGAGAAACAGCTCATCCCAGGGAGATGATGGCATTTAATATTCTACATATGTTTGCAAAATAAAATTAAAAAAGAAGATTTTCTGTAATGAAATAGCTTTTGTTTTGTTTTGTGTTCCAAGCTGCATATTTGAATATGTCAAGATCCCAGAACCAGACAGTACATTTGTAAAATCATTAACTACCTTTTATGGTACAAGGCTGTGGCGCAAGGACTTCAGGCATGACATCACATCCTTTTATGGTATTAAATGTACATCTGGACAAACTCAAGGCAGAACGTTAACAGGTCTTTGTAAATCTTCTTACATGCAGAAACAGAACAAAAGACAGTTTTCCTTGAATAGAAGCAATATGAAAATAATCCTCTATTACTTTCATTTTTCAGGTCATCTGTGTTGTTCTTAAAATGGGTGCTCACCTTCTTGCTCTGTTCCCTGTTGTGATGGGCTTCACCTACAATAAAATTTAGTTCGAGTTGTAGCAAAGCCATAAACGTTTGATTCTTTGTACGGTTTCAAATTTCAGCTTTTTACAATGCCATGATTTAGCAGGCAATTAATTTATGTGCTACCTTTTAAGCTAATGCTGTAAAAATGTACTAAAGAAACCCTTAAGTCGTAAATAGTTTTTCATGCATAAAAAAACTATTCTGTGAAATCATGAAATATAAATCAAATGATAAAATTAACGTGAACCATGTGTAACGATGAGGAGCACTGTGACTTGGTGGGTAGCGGGGGGTCTCTGGCTCTCTGCGTCTGCATTCTGCTTTATCACTCCCGTTTTTCTGCCCTGGTTTCCTTCAGGTCCTCGCCTTCCCTCTTACAGTCTACAACCATGGAGGTATGTGGTAAAGTGTGCGTAGTGTTTGTGAGAGTGTGCCTTGTGATGTGATGTCCTCTGCCTTGTGCCCTACATTTCCTGGGATAGACTCCATACTCACTGTGACCCTGCACTGCAGTGCCTCTCAACCCGGTCCTTGAGGACCCCTAGACAGTCTACATTTTTGCTCCCTCCCAGCTCCCTGCCAGCAGTCCACATTTTTGCTCCCTGCCAGACAGTCCACATTTCTGCTCCCTGCCAGACAGTCCACATTTCTGCTCCCTCCCAGCTCCCTGCCAGACAGTGAACATTTTCACTCCCTCCCAGCTCCCTACCAAGATTCAGAAACACTGCTGTACAGGATAAGTAGTATGGAAGATTGACGGATGTTAAATGGAAAGAAAAAAACAGTTGCAGTGTTTGACAGTTTACTCACTGTCACAGCAGTAATATCAATTAAATACATATTTTAATGATCTTTCTATGGCTTCCTATGGCTTCAACCTTGAGGCCTTTCCCAGCATTTTCCATCTGCACAATTCACCCTGTCACAAGGCGCCAAGGAACATTCCTCTGTACACGTCACAGAAAAAAAATCAGATCTCTAAACAGTAACGATCTAAACGTGCTATTGCTTAAAATTGATGCATTGTACTCAGCAGCAGTGTCAAAGCCGTCAATGTCAAATGTCACTACTATGACAATGACACTACGGGGACCCAGAAGGAACAGCCAGCCACTTTATTTGCTATATTTGCTAAAAATGCCCTTAGGAAGCCCCCAGGTCACCGGAGGTCACACAACATGAAATCCCTATAAGTAACCAGGTGCCCGGAATCCCGCCGAGCAGAGTTCAGTGGCATCAGGATGGACGTCACCTAGAGGCTGCCAATATATGAATACAGAAATATGCATGGTATTATTAGTGAGCGATTAGCACCAGAATAATCTCGCCGGGCCGCCAAGTGCCGCCCCAACCTCTCCTTCAGCCCCCCGCACCCCCCACCCTCCCACAAATGGCCTTTGTTCTGCAGTCACGATTCCTAAAGGGCCACGTGGACTTCACATACTAATGAAAGCTAATGAGCTGCCAGGGAGATGAAGGCCAACGTGCCTGTCAGCAGAGTGGTACAGCCCCCCGCAGAGAATTCAGGGAATCGGGCTTTAATCCGTTTGGGGAGCTGTGATCTTCAGTGTGGGAGATCGAGGCTGGGAGACAGCCGGTTCTGAGTGCGCGTCTGACGGTTTTGGGAATGGGTGGCCCGGCAGCACCAGTCCTATCCCCACCCCAATCAGGATGTGGGGTTCAAGGATTCCCTCTGCCAGGAGATGATTGCCCACAGCCTTGCGCTCTCCTTCCTGGAAGCTGTGGTACAGGCGGCTACTCCCACCTGCCCTCTGCTTTCAAGGTCCCTGAAATGCCAGGGGTAAGATCCCGGCCAAGTAGCAGAATGTAATCTGGCTGGATGAGCCAGGTGGTTTGCTGCCATAACCTCACCAGCTCGTTCCCCTCTGAGGGAAACGGGAGCATTAATGGTTCCAGACACTGCCAGGACGCACCTAGCTGGGTCAATCGTTCCATCACTCTGACTCACATTGCAAAGACCCTCTGTGTATTTGAGGTGATGAAAACATAGCTAAGTGCCTCCAGGAAAGGGGATTTTGATGTATAACACAGGTCCTCTTCCCCACTCCAAGAGGAACCTCATGCACGCTCGCATTTTTCTGCCATGAACCTCATCTGCTTGCTTAGACTCTTGGAGAGACGTCGCAGCATTAAAGGCAGACAATACTTGTGCTGTTAATGGTTCCGGAGCGGTAGCTGCTTCAGGGTCTCTGGTAAACAAACTGCTTGGGGTTGCATAAGGAGATTAGGCAGAGGATCCGTGCTGGAGTATCATGTGAGCATCCTCACTGGCTGCCAAAGGCTTTCAGCTGAAAAGCCACACAAGTTTCTCACAGGATTTATAAGTAGCTCAATTAGGGTGTAGAGCCACTTTCTTTACAAGGAAAATGGCCTACAGTCAAAACAGTCCAGCTAAAAACCTTAGCGCCAGTCTGATGTCCACATAATGTGGTGGATATTAGCTTCGGTAATGGACGTTCCTACCATATGGCAATCAATAGCATTTCAATGACTCCCGAATGTCTCAAATGGTCATTTTTATACCTGGCCCTCCTAAAGTGACGTCACACATGTGATTGTGATCAGCTCATATTTCTCAGATCGCCATCTTCGATGAAGTGCCAGTGGTAGTGTCCTTATCACGTGGGAAAGGCTGTTGAATTGGCAAAAGGAGAATAAATCCAGATGAAACCATCAGGTGTGGATGAGACATTTATGGTTGCTCCACCGGCCAAGGAAAAAGCGCAACATCTGTTACGTCAATCCCACGTGTCTGCTTTGTCAGTGGGTCAACAGACGGATTACCCGCCGACGTTAGAAAAACAAAGATGGTACATTTATTTTGCAGGTGGTTTCCTTTCCTGCAAAAGCCGACTGGGACCGAGTGATGAGCCGTGAAGCACCCCCACTTGGCCTGAGTCACAGGGTCCCTTTGAAATGGATGCTAAGAACTCAGCCTGCATCCCAGCTGTGGAGAATATCCCGGATGAAAATTGTTTATTGTTCCTCCCCTTCTTCAGGAAGCTTTCGGAGTCTTTTTCAGAAACCTTTGAAGCTGGTAAACAGAGGCATTGCTGTTGCCACTTAAAGAACTTCGCAGACAACAGGAAACGAGCAAAAAAATAATTCCATCCAGAGAATTAGTCACTGATACTGCGTGCTCTTTTAGAACCAAGAAGGTCACAGTTACTCTTCTGTTCTGCCCACTTGTACGATAAAATCTAGACATCATACACGTCCATGTTATTAAAGCTAACGACCTTTGCTGTCACTTTTCAGGCCAGGACGTGTGAACCCACAAGCTCCTCTCACAAGCTCCTCCCACAAGCCCCTCCCACAAGCTCCTCCCACAAGCTCCTCCCACAGGCTCTGCATAACCAGGTACTGTGCCCCATGTGCCGAGCCATCACAAATGATAGGAGGCCACGCCCATTCCCACTCTCCCACCCCCACCTGTGGCAGCAGCCGCTCTGTGAAACACGCAAGCCCCATTCTCGCGGTAAGGGGACACCGCGTGGGCCGGGCCAGGCAGGGCAAAGGGCAAAGGATGGGGCCTTGCTGTGGCCAACATGTGGTGGAGGAGGACAGGTGCTAGGGGGGATGGGGACCAAAATATGGTGCTTGCTTGAGCGTGTGAAAGAAGGGGCCTCCGCTAAGGATCGCTGATCCCAGATATTTTGTCATCTGTGCGCACAAGTATGGATACCCGAGATGTGTCTTGTTTCTCAAAACATGGCCACTGACGCTTATTTATCTATTCTAGAAGTCCTTCCTCTGACATCTCACTGGTTTGCGATGCAACGCTCAGCAGGGAGAGTGTGAATATCAGAACAAGCAACAGTGCGGTAAACCCATTGGCTCCCATGGCAGTGAACCAGGCAGCATCCTAGAGGAGATGTCTGTCCTCCTCCTTAAAGTGTCTGCAGACCTGCAAACCTGCCACTGAAACACAAGATCATAAACACCCAAAACACTGCCGATTTCAAAAATAAAACCAGTGCTGTGCAGTGTTTGGATCTCTACACACTGGTTTTAGGTGATTGATCTGGATGGCTTTAGAAGTCTGTATTAGTTCAAAACGTTACAGTAGCATAAATCTGCATTGAAAATGTGTTTTTTGGATAATAACCAAATAGTTTGTGGCAGATACAATCTATCAAGAAGCACAGAGCAAAGTCTAATTGTGAGGACAGAAGGACATTTTGGAATATTGAGTGATGTAATGAAAAAGCTGTTGGTGTCATCGCCCTGTTGAAAAGGCTTCCCTAACATGGCATGTCAGATGTGTGTTTTGCGGTTTAACGGTAAGGACCATGGAGAATTCCTGTAATTTGCTTCATGTGTTTCTGATATGTCAGAGGTCGGCTTGCCCAAACCCACATAGCACAGGATCTTCCCGTAGACTTAAAAAATATTCAGAAGAAGTCAACGGATTAAAAATAATCATTTGGTGAAACTATTGCGTTAGCTGTGATCTTACTCGCTGGTTTTGAAAAGCCCTTCGCCTGAGGTGAAATGAGTCAAACACCATCTACAGGTAAAAAAAATAAAATTATGTTTAAAATCTTCTAAGATTTGCTATTGGAGCAAAGGAAAGCAAAGTTTTGTTTATATGTTGCTTGGGTGGATGTATATGTCACTTGGAAGGTTCTGTGCCCATCTTCATTGTACTGTTAGAAACTGCAGACGTGAGACAAGACTAGGTCCTGTCATATATACACTGGCACGAGAATAAGCAGCCCTAGCTGTAGACAACGGTCCCCGTTTCACTGTTTTCCAGGGAAATCTCTCATCAGGTGTCATGGGATCTTCCTCCATCTTGTCAAGAGTCATTTGATCTTGCTGCCTGGCTCGGCGTCTTGTGCAAAGAGAGGAAATGCGGCAACCAAAGATGTGAGACTCTCTTTAAGGAATAAACTGAGTTGCCAGGAAGCCTCCTCCTTCTTGGCCCGATTTGTTCTGTGTATCAATGTGAACACGTCACTGGCGTCCAACACCCGTGCCTGTGCGGACAGACGGCATGTTTGTAGGCCGCAGGTCGCCGGGATGCCGTGGTTAGTGCCGGCACGTCGTGCCATTGGATGCTACGCATCTGCACTCCCCTTAAGTGCTTGTTTTGTACACTCTCTGTGTGGGGTTTAAGTGTCCCTTGTTTGTGTGGGTTTGTGTTCTTCCGTGACAGCCCGGGGTCCAGCTGGACGGGGGAGGATCCTGGCACGCCTGCCTGCCTGACAGCCGAGGGCTCTGGGACGGGCTCCTGCTCGCCGGAGGCGTTGCAGAAGGACCATACGGGCTTCGCGTTTAATCGCATTTAATCCCCCACCGAGGTTTCGCCACCCCTTAGTGTTCCTATTTTTCCATGCAGCTGCTTGGCATCCGAGGCAGCCGAGCTCACAAGGACCAGTGTGGGCAGGGGCAGGAGAAGGGCGGGGGTTGGTGATGGGGGCGGGGCGCGGTGACAGGGGGCGGGGCTTGGCG